>CAJPDP010067307.1:0-11230 GCA_905336975.1 Bombina variegata variegata
GTTTTAAAAGTAAACATGATCACTTGAGTGCAATTGAAGTTAACGCTTATCGGGATAGCGCATCGTCAGAGCTCTAGTTAATTTTGTTTTAAACAAAAAATGTTTCGCAAAACACATCAAGTACATTATAAAGTTATAATGCTTATAGGTGTGTACATATGTATTTATACAGACATATATACACATATAAACACATTAATACATATGAACTTACATATATAGTGCATTGGAGCCCTTTGCAGTCGAGTAGATGAAAACATGAAAAATCAGATTTATGTAATATTCATATTTCATAATGTTTTATAGTGTGTATTTACTGTAACTATTTCACATTCCAATGTTCTGCACATAGCAGAATATGTTCTATGTCTTTTTAAATATATATTCCTATATATATCTGTATATATCTATACCTATATATACTGAGGTATATATATATATATATATATATATATATATACTGTATATGTATAGATACATATTGTACCAAAATACCATCAGATATATGTGGAAATATGTATTTATGAATAAATAGAACATATTGTGCTATGTGAAGGACATAATATGGGAATATTAGTATTTTCATGTTGGTTAGCGCACTTTATAATATGGGATCAGGTTTCTGTGCGAGTAAGGTGTTTTTTTCCACTTTTCTCCTCCATTGAATTCTATGAGGAAATACGTTATTGCGCACAATATCCTAAGTTCAGCTTTTTGCACGCATCGGGTTAGCGCTCATGTGAAAACTGTTTACTTTCAACTTGAAATACGAGCTGGAGTGTGAAATACTGCTTATATATATATATATATATATATATATATAATGATATATATATATACATAAATATATATATATGATATATATATATATATATACATAAATATATATACTGTATATATGCACATATACACATACATTCACATTTACAGATATAAAAGAATATATACACACACATGTGAGCCCTTCCCAGTCCATCACCTTTTCATATACCATAACCCTTTAAATCACTGTTAAAACACTTTTATTAGTAAAAAAAAACACATGTATATTACATTTAATATACATACAGTATATATGTGTGAAATGCTTAACGTATCATACATGTTTTTGTTTTGTACTTTTTATCTAGATTGTGTGGTATTCTTAGATATTATATTATCAATAGCGCTCCACTTTTAATAAAGGTTTATGTTCTGAAAAGAAATAGCATAAAAAAATATGAAAATCCTCATCACTAATAGTAGTCATCCTAGTATAAAGAAACATAAATACATATATACATACAAACATACATATATACATACAAACATACATATAAATACAGGCAAACATACATATACATCCATGCAAACATACATAGGAAGTATTTCTTGGTAAAACAATAAATGTGCTGGGATATGGCATTTTTTCATATAATTTACCTTTCCTCAAAAAAAAAAAAAAAATCTATTTATGTATTTATGTTGTAATGTTAGGCTCTTCCTTTGTGACTATTTTAAGTCTGTTAAGCAGAATTGGAGAAAAAAATAAAATATAATCAGAGTACCACCAGATCACAACTCTGAGAACAGCAGCCTTAGTATATTTATTCATAACAATCTATTTTCTGATAAACACTCATTACATGCAGTGTAGAAATAAGCCATTGTTTTGTCAGGTTTGCAAAGTTAAAAATCTGAGTAGAGTATCACCAACAAGGGATGACAAGTGTTATGTGGAGACTGGCATATTGTATATGAAGACCTGCATTTGTGAACAATTTCAAAGTTTTTTTTTTGTATTTTCATTTTCCTTTGTCTTCACAGCTAACATTCTGAATGCTGAGCATTGATTGAATAATGCACATTGGTGTCTTTGAAGATTTTTCTGTATGTTTTTCGATTTTCTCACTGGCTCACAGATGTGTCTACAGGTGAGCTACTTCTTTGCCAGTATCAACTTCTACCTGTAGTTTGATCATTTTAGCAGGCACTTTTCTCAATACAATATTTGCTATGGCCTGTCATTTTTACCTAGGATATATGATTGATCTTCAGTATCCTTCTGTGCTGGATATACAACATGTGAATAACATCATTTTATTCAGTTGTCAGATGTATTTTGTGCTGTGAAACAATGGCAGAATGAGAACGCTTTCTTCTCTGCTGTATAGTTTGTCTCTTTATAAGCAAACATTGAAATGGAAAACAATACAATCTTTAATAGTGTATACATAGATAATAAGCAAATATTAAGTGGTTATGCTTAACGTGGTGGATTGGCTTTTCACATTGTAATAAACAGCAGACAATAACAGCTTGCCCAGGAATGTGAAAAACAAACAAAACATCCAAGTGGGTACACTGAAACAACTACTGAACATTTGTTTTTTGTTAGTTTGTTTGTGAAAGCATTTAGTACAATAATAACAAAGCATGTAGCTGAAAGCATGTATATGTGGGTGTATTACCTGATTTTTAAAGGGACAGTCTAGTCAAAATTAAACTCTCATGATTCAGATAGGGCATGCAATTTCAAACAACTTTCCAATTCACTTTTATCTTCAAATTTGCTTTGTTCTCTTGGAGTTCTTAGTTAAAATCTAAACCTATGTAGGCTCATATGCTAATTTCTAAGCTCTAGAAGGCCGCCTCTCATCTCAATGCATTTGACTGTTTTTCACAGCTAGAGGGCATTAGTTCATGTGTCCGTATAGATAACATTGTGCTCACGCCCATGGAGTTACTTATGAGAGGGCACAGATTGTCTAAAATGCAAGTCTGTCAAAAGAACTGAAATAGGGGCCAGTCTGCAGATACAAGGTAATCACAGAGGTAAAAAGTATATTAATATAACAGTGTTGGTTATGCAAAACTGGGAAATGGGTAATAAGGATTATCTATCATTTTAAACAATACAATTCTGGAGTATACTGTCCCTTTAACTCTAAAGCAAGGCAAACGTATAAAATCAATTACTGATCAAACTATTGAAAATAGTATTTTTTTTCATAGATGATTCATAGTAGATGAGGTTAAAAGAAGTCCACTGAGTTCAACCTATACAGATCCTACCAGACTCACATAAATAAGCTGTCAATTGAGATTACATTAATACAATTAAAAAGCTGATCCATTTAATACAAGCAATCATATTCCTGAATTCTGTTTTTAGCCAAAAATGTATATAAGCAATTTTCAAATATATCTAAGGTATTGCATTCACTAACTTATTTGGTAAGGCGTCCCACAATTTGATTGCTTTTACAGTGAAAAAATGTTTATGTTGTTGGAAATAAAATCTTCTTTCCTCTAGTCTTAAAGGGATAGTGCACTGTTATTTTTTTTTACCCTTTTATTTGTTCTAAATGATCAATTTTACCTGCTGGAGTGTATTAAATTGTTAACAAAAAGCCTATTTACCATTTAAAATAGCTGTTTTGCCTGTTGTGCCTCCACCTATACTGAAAATGTACTTACTAAAGTATTGGCTTTAGTATTGCTCACAGAAGAAATTATACTTCCAGTAGATGATAGGAGAAATAAGTAATACAATGTTAATTTACAATTGTTCCTGCTAAGTATTAGACTTTGCTATGCAGACAGAAATAAAATAAGGAAGAATGTGTGTGTATATAAAGTGATAAAATAAGGAGATCTGATTTTCCTGCAAGCTCAGCCCATTTTAATGGGAGGTGTTATCAAAGAACAAAACCAGAAATTTCATATATAAAAATAAACCTAAATGATCAATATCTCATAATTTTATTATCTACAGCTGATATTAAAAAGTCATTGGAAACACATTAAAGGGAAAGCAAATTTACAGCACACTGTCCCTTTAAAGTATGATTTCTTTTTACAAATAATTCCCTTAGAATAAATAGCACTTCCACAAACTCTGTATCTGGGCCTTGATATAGAATTTAATAATAGTAAATATTGTATATTTATTGTATATTTATGCAAGAAGACTGAGAAATTACAGAAATAGCCTTGTGAACTATTATCCAGAATTCAAGTAAAAAATAATCTTTGTACCAATAACAATTTTGTAAAATAGATGTTAATATACTGACAAAAAATTGTGTTTTTATGCTTCGGAGGTGTGTCACTGTCACTGGTGACCAATAAGAAATTGTATTATCAGCATCTGAGTCACATGCAGGGCTCGCTACCCTCTACCCCTAGTGGTGTTTGTGTGCTCTTTCATTTATTGTGCTTACAATTGTATAATGTTATAGCACTGCACAATATGGGCTAGTTTCCATTTAATCAAATCACAAAAAATATATATATTTTTTTTTTTTCAGTAATAATTTTTATTAATAAGGTCGCACCATACATCAATAGTACTATCTTCATAGATCAGTTAAGTGAGCATAACAGAAATGCATTGCAACAAATGTACCCATTTCCCTCCTGGGCATACAATAAAAAAAACAAAAAACAAACGAGAGCAACACAAAGCAACAGAAAGACATCTCACTCAACGGAACTGTTCTACGGGCTTCCACAGTATCGACAATTCAATTTGATACATTACACATTCACATAGTGGGAGTTGTAACAGTATGGGGTATGCTCGACCTTAAGTTTCTATACAGGTTTGGTTTAACCACTATGAACACTTGTACATTTCTTTAATTGAGAAGTAAGGAGAAGATAAGTAGAGAAAAAAGAGAGAAAGAAAAAATAATAATAAAAAAAATATATATAATGTTAACACAGTCCACAGACTTTTCAGGACAATGTTCATACAGCGGTAGGGAGGGATATATAGACGATCAAAGTGCGCCTCACAATGTACATCCTTAAAAGCCCCTTAGGAATCCCTTTTCCTTTCACCACCGTAGGGCAACAGTAATCAAGTGATATATATATATATCTCAGAACCAAAAACAGGGTACGTTCTTACCCCTGCTGCTAGGAGGTGTGCCCGGTGCTTGGTTAATATGCTGGACTGACTTTTCTATATGCCATATACACTGAGTTCTCTCGTGCACCACCACCAGTGAATAATCAGCATGTTCCTGACAATCCGTTCAAACGGAATACCCTCTTTCAGGCACCCTCCTCCCAAACGATCATACAATTGGTCCTGCGTGGCGTCTTTCAGACCTTGTAGCAAATCGGAAGGGAAATGGAAGAAACCAACCATGTAGGTAAACCTCTATGGCCTCCGCTGTGCTTCATTCATGGGTCAAGGTCATCAGCATCACAAAGAACAAACGAGGAGCACCAGCTATAAAACTTAGCGTTTATTTCAACAAGTAAAAATAGACAAGCTAATACAGTAATAGCCAAATGAACAGGTCAAACAGCTTTGTTTCCATTGAGTCATTGAGAATGAAGCCATAAGCTACCGGAATTGCCGACAGCTAAAAATAGTTTATGGATCCATTTTAGTACAAGTTTTCCATTGAAAAATGTTGCGCATTATGTGTAGTTGCTCTTTTCGTATAGGTTTAACTTAACGCTGTGTTAACGCTTCCATCCAAAGTTGGATTTTGCCATTACACGTTGCTATAATAACCCGACCTTACACTATAAAATTTACATTTAACGTCTGGGCTCCTTACATGTGATTGCCTCTAGAAAGAAACAAAAACAAATATACATTGAATTCATTAACAAATGAAAAATAATGAAAAACATTTTTTTTGTTTTATTAAATTTAAAATGTATTGATATATGTATGTAATATTTATTGCTGCCCTAGGTATAGGCCTAGTTGGAATTTTGGAGATATGTGCTTGATTATATTTGTATATGTAAATACATAATATTTAAATAGGAACATAATTCTTATATTTATTGTTGGGCCAGCAATAAATATTACATATAACAATAAATGTATAAAGTAAAACTCTTGTATTGTTTGGAAACTTTAATATCTCAATAGAAAAAAGGTCTCAAGAAGCTTATTTTACTCTTTTACACCAAGTTGAACATGCTGTAATGTTTAAGACCTTATCGACAGCTCCCGACAGTCTTTTACCTGTTTGTACATTAAATGGAAACCAGGTGTAAAAATGTTCTTTTTGACTTCTATTATTTTCTATGGGAATGCATAATTTTTTTCCGGCAGCCAAACGCTACCAGTAATAATGGAAAACACGCCATCAGAAACTGGCGATAAGTGTAATATCTTCCAACAACAGTTTTTTCATTTTGCAATCTTGCAAAAAATCCAATTGCGGCTCAATGGAAATGAGTCATCAGTTGGTACTTTATACAGTAAATAAAGGATAATATTAATGTTCTTAATTGACAAATCCATTGCTGTAATTCCCACACAACAATATTATTCTAAGTAATTTATTGCTAAACTCCAGAAATGTCCCACTTCAATATGTTTTCTTAATTATTTAACCATTACTATTTGCTATCTACATGGTAACATGTCCCCCTTCACTCTAAACTCCTTCTCAAGCCTATTGCATCCATCACCTGTAATATATAGCCCACTCTACTTGCAGCAATCAATAAAATGGTGCTTAATTTTTAACACTTGAAACCAAAATGAACTTCAACCAAAGTAACCTCTCGTCTTAAGAATCAACCCTCATCATAAATATATGACTACCCAATGGAGCCCACACCTAAAGGGATCCCAACAATACTATAGCACCTTGTCTTCCATTTCTTTAGGCCATGGTACCTAACAGTAATCCTCTGTACAAACACTTACATCAGTGAAAGAATTAAGCAACATTTATAGAATGCTGAGTAAGCAAGCAGTTAAGTTTATAAGGAAAGTTCAATGTCACATTTCAGTACACTTTTTTGTATGATTTGTACCAAACATTCAGAAATTGGGCTCAGTTCTGACAGGAACCCCTAACCCTTGGCCTTCTAAAATTCTAAACACTGTTTAGGGGATACCCTACAGGGAGTCACTTAAGCTTTGTAGCCCAATGTTTAAGCACCCTCAGCAAAATATTAATCTAGGAATTTCTATTTGACATAAATCTTCTGCTCTGTACAGAGTTATAAAAAAGGAATGCTTTCTGTAAAAGCTTGGATGTGACCTTGTGTTTAATAGATGCCCAAGTCCCAGGTTGCAAGGAATGAATAGCAAAATTAACTAGGGATGTAGAATAAATATATCAGTGTATAGTTAAACACCATCTGTTGAAGTGGCGTGGAGCTGCAATGTAAGGTAGCAGTACACCATGTTATTGTGCTAAAGGGGTTTAAGCTGACTTGTTAAGATGAAGGTGACTATCTTTTATGGTTATAGTTGTTATATAGATTGTGTAATAGGTGAGTTGTAGTTACTTACCCATTTCTTTCACTTGGTGTTGTCACTATGAGGACCGTAGGTGTAATGACAATGGTCCAGGTGTACTACCACTTAGAGTCACATCTAGGCCGTTACATGTGCAGCGCCTTCTCGTTAGGCCCGTTGTACATTGACTGAAGAGTGAATTGGGCTACATACCCTTAGCTCTTTGTAGAGTCTTACCCCTTCCAATTTCTGGGATTGCTGTTGCAGATATCGGCGCTGAAGTGCTGCGTGTTCTCCCACTCGACAGGTATGATGGTGTCCGGTGGCATGTGTAGGCTGCAACTGTTTATACAGAGATACAATAGTATCATCCTAAGAACTCACCCATTCCTCTTTTATTACAATTAGTATAATTAAGTCAGTGTATAATTTGACTTTGTGTTTTTCCATCTTAAATGTGTAATTTTATGAGGTAAATTTAAATTCTATTCCTTTGCTCAGTTCACCATTTTTAAATAACTGTTTATCTACCCTTCAGCACTTAGTCTGATTGCTGGATTTTCCAATTTTCATCTTACTGTTGTTTGTATGTTTTTTTTTACAGCATGTGCTACTATTCTCTAAAACCAGACTGGTTTAATTTTGTTCATTTACTTTTACAAATAGGTAGAATGTAAAGATGCACCTTTGTATATCCTTACTGTTCCTGAACCCTTTTAAGTAATTTGTACAATTTAAAAAAACTTCTAAGGTATTTCCCCACATAAGAAAAAAAGCATTTCTCATATCAAAAATATTTGCTTTGGTAAAGGCTCAAGAAAATAGATCAGCTAGCAGCACGTACCCTTCCAGTCTTAAAGGGGCATACAACTTAAAATGTTTAGTTCATGATTCAGAGATATCATACAATTTTAAACAACTTCTCAATTTACTTCTGTTATCAAATGTGCCTCATTCTTTTGGTATCCTTTGTTAAAGGAGCAGCATTGCACTACTGGGAACTAGCAGAATACATCAGGTGATCAAATGACACGGGGAAATAAATATGAGGAGCCACCAATCAGCAGCTATATCTCAGTAGTGCATTGCTGCTCCTGAACCTACCTAGGTATGATTTACATCAAAAGATACCAAGAGAACGAAGCAAATTAGATACCGGAAATTAACTAGAAAGTAGTTTAAAAATGCATGTTGCAATGAAAGTTGGGTTTCATCTTTCTTTAAAGGCGTAAGAATATTATTGTTATTACAAGTAATTTCTTGTTTGCTGCAATTGTTTTTCCATAGCCAAACTCTGTCCACCACTTACCTTATTTAGAGGAGTGAATCTAAAATTGCTACTTGAGTAGACCATGGTCATTAAGTTAGCAAAAATGTATCATTTTACAGTTTGTTATCAGCTGAGACCAATAAGGGACAGATCTGCAGTGGGGTTAACCTTGTAAAGTCTGCAATGTGCATTTCCAGTTCTATGAATTAAAAAATAATAATCTTGATTATCAGAGATAAATGAGATAAAAAGGGGGCACATTAAGTAATAAAAGTATATTTGCAAAATTGTTTTACTTATTTTATACTTTATGATTGTCTGTTTCTATAATATCAGTCACCTTATATTTTCTTTCACAAAAAATGCAACATCTCCATCTTTTTGTTCCTACTCCATATAAGCAGAAGGCATTGAAGATAATCATTGTTCTGACAGTCCGGACTGAAATTGTATGTAGTTATTATTAATGAAGTCAGTTCAGGTCATTTATTCTCTAAACATCATCTGCTCAGATTATTCAGTGTGTGATTGTTCAAGATTTTTTGCATGTGTCTTCTTTGTTAGAAACCTGAGATATGGTGCCCATGTCTAATTTTATAAGCTGATTATTTAATGATTCCCTCAATTAATTTATTTATATTATGAATTATTTATATTATAAATTATTTTTTTAATTATTCCCTCAGCATTTGGTCGGCTTTTCTATTTACTGTCTGCACAGACTCCTTGTACAACTGCATTTATGCCCCCCCATTACCTTCCGCTGGGAAACAAAAAATACCCAAAGCTCAGCTTGCACACCTTTATACACACCAGACTAACCTACATGTGAGGTCTGTAACATGTATAAAATATGACGTGGACTTTGATAATACTTGTGTATAATAATATCAGTTCAAAATGGTTAGAAATGTTACAAGCTAACTAAAATATGCACAATGGTATATTAAAGGGCCAAAATAGTAAAAAAAAATATTTAGAGCATGAAATTTTAAGACTATTAACCCTGCATTACTATATATTTTGAATGGGTTGAACACACAGTAAAAGTAGCGCTTGGTACCCACACAGCACTGCTGGTCTTGAGCGTAAAAAGCTGCTGATCCAATCAGCAGTGCTAGTCGCACAACCTTGTTGATTGGATCAGTTGTAGTCTACGCTCAGACCCAGCAGTGCTGGATTTATTCAGTTATTAATAACGGGCTAAATGTCTAGATGAAGGGGAGAGCAAAATGATATTATTTTATAAATCCAAAGTTATTTTTTTTTTTTGCAATTGTCTGGGCTGCTTTAACATCTGCATGTTTAATAGTTTGGGTGTGCTAACTCACATAATAGGCGTTTAAAAGAGGCGCACAGTAAAAATCATGTCTTGCAATACATGCATAATAAGCATCATGAAATATCCGTTAAAAGCATAGAGCACTATCAAAAAAGTTTTGGATGCGTTAAGATTCTTTGTAATCTAGCCCTTTTTTTTGGTTGTTGGATCTAAATATCTTCAAAGTTTTTCTTTTTCTAAAAATTTTCTTTTTTTGAAATTCATTTTTAAATACACACAATAAATCATTTAAAATAATTGACTAAAATATGTGTTAAATAAAAAAATACATCACAGATGTGAAATTTCAGACGATTGATGTTCAATGTTCACTTTCCTATGTAAATAAAGATGCCTGTACTATAAAACAACAGGATTGTTCACATTTTCTCCCATTCCCTTTAAAGGACTTCAAACTTGACATCATATGAATGGTTGTTTAGCGGTGAAAGCAAATGACATATCTAGAGCATGCAGAAAATTAGTAATTGTACTTTGCTATGAAATACTATATTCTATTTCAAAGGAATTTCAATTATCTAGAGATAATGATCTAAATTCCTTGGTCACATTTATTTAACGTTTCATGATTAGTACTCGTAATAATTTTGACCACTGTGAATATATCTGTGTTCTTCATACAACGCACAAAAGAAAAGAACATTTGTCATAGTAGCATGTTTCAAAGAGTTTTTTTTTGGGTGGTGGGGGGAACTATCTTCGTTCATTTTGCTCTTCACTATAGAAATGTACTGCCAGGAAAAGGTAAATGGATTAATTACCTTTTCAATAAATGAGAATAAAAAGAAGTGTCTTGTCTTTATCTGCTCTGATTTCACTGACTGACTAGGGGCTTTTCAGTTGCACATATTCCTCTAATGACTTAATAACCTAATTAAATGACTTGCAAAGGCAACTGGCAAATGAGTAGAGACTTATTTTCAAATTCCCATGTATATACTCCCAAAGCAAAGGACTCTGATTTAGCCTATTTAGATTGTGAAGATAAAGAGTTAAGATTAAAGCAAAATAAAATCTTTGAAGAGGAAATACCACACGACTAAGACTTTGCTTGCATTTTTAGATTTAAGATGTGTGTAGCTTTTAAACAACAAAGGTGGCTTAGCCTTTTGGATTTAAGCCACTTAAAAACAATCCCCCTACACTAGTTTTAAAATAACCACTCATTTGAGTAAGCAGTTGTTTTTATATCTAACCATTTTATATATATATATATATATATATATATATATATAAGTAATGCCCTTGGTTTATCAGATTTTATATTCCTAAATATGTTAAATTAAAGGGACAGTCTACCATAGAATTGTTATTGTTTTAAAAGATAGATAATTAGTGATGTCGCGAACCTAAAATTTTGCGTTCGTGAACGGCGAACGCAAACTTTGTCAAATGTCTGCGAACC
>CAJPDP010067398.1:0-10312 GCA_905336975.1 Bombina variegata variegata
CCAATCGATGGCCGCCCACCCACCGATACCGGCCATCGATGTCTGGTGCAGAGAGCCACAGAGTGGCTCTCTCTGCATCGGATGGCCAAGGAGTGTTATTGCAGGATGCCTCGATATCGAGGCATCACTGCAATAACCGGAAAGTGACTGGAAGCGAGCAGGATCGCTTCCACCACTTTCCAGGACCAACGACATACAGGGTACGTCCTTGGTCGTTAACTTTATTTTTTTAGAGGATGTACCCTGCACGTCGTCGGTCATTAAGGGGTTAAGATGAGGAAAAACCAACATATACTGTATCTACAAGGTAAAAACAAAAGGGCTCCTCATTGTGTAGACAGAGTGATTTATAAAATAAAATATAAAATCCCAAATGGGTTACTCATAGGTAAGATGACACTATATAGATGGATAGAGCAAATAGGCACGCTGGATATCACAGCCAACTACCTCCAGGGGACTTCTTCCTATAATACAAAAGTCTCCAGTATCCGGCCACAGACAATCTGGAAAAGTACAGCATTTGGGTTTTATATGTTGTTTCATAAATCACACTGTCTACACAATGAGGAGCCCTTTTGTTTTTACCGTTTTATATACGTATTTTGTTTCATGTAATGTAATTGATTGTGTTTTTTGGAAATAATAGAATCCTTCACAAAAGGTTTTGACATAAAAAGGAAAATGTATCATGCAGCAGTCACATTCTCAAGCAAAGCTAAAGATAAAGCATTGCTTGTGAATTTATTATTGCACAAGAACTCTCTTGTGCAATCCTATCCTCTACTTTTGTGCAACTACTCGCACAATAGCAGGGCCTATAAATCACCCTAAACATACAAGTCTAGGTTAATTTATTTGCACCACCTCTGAGGAACAGGAACTGCTTGTTAAATATTGTGAGCCTGCAGTGCAAAGTCTAAAGGCTGTGACACACTGCAAGTGGAGCGGCATGCAGCATGTAGATGAGGCTGTGCGTGCTCAGTGTGTCCTGCTGTCATGTTTTATACCACCTTAACCAGCTAATCACTGCCATTAACCTTGTCCACCTTAAAAATGGCATCATAGATCTTACGCAGATAAAAGAGCTCCTCCTACCTTTCTTCAACTCTGGTTTATTGAAGTATTCTAAGTACCTTAGTCACCAGCTCTGAAGCGTTTGCAAACTTGAAGTCTTTTTGTTTTCAACCTTACTATAGGAATTCTCGTCTCCGTGATCTGAGCTGAACGCAGCACCGCTGACGTCATCTGCCTTCGTCCTGCGCTTCTCTAACTTGTCAGCGCATCACCTCCATCGCCCCATGCTGTAGCGTAACAAGCAGGTAATGCTCCGCATCAGTATATCGAACCGATAACCTCAGAGGCTGCAACCCAGCACTGCTTCCCCGCTCTCACTCTGGATCTCTATGAGTACTTGTTACCGCTGCAAGCAATTTGTGATCTCCCTAACCAAGCTCCACCAGGTACTATTGATTTTCTGTCACTGTTGGTTATTGAATAGCAGTACACTTCAGCTTACTAAAGAACATATCACTACAGTGGGTTTACCCTCACAGGGCATTTACCATACAAGACGCAGGGGCTCTATATGAACTGCCATTTGTTACTATAGATACATTGATCTTATCCTCAGTGCCTCCCTCTCTGATGGTGGATATATTTCTAGTATATCTTACCAACACATGCTTGAGGCAATATAAGACTCACCTGTATTAGAACTGTTTACAGTCCGTGAATTATCTAATACTTTTGGAACATTCCCACATTTAAAGGGATATACCATTTAAAGTCAAACACTCATCACCATATCCTATAGGATATTCACTAGCACCTGACATAATAAACCAGCCATAAGACAACATGGAACCTGTGGATATCTCTCCACAAGTACACAGTTTAAACCAATGTATGGATAACCTGTCTCAGGCTTTCAGGGACTTGCAGGTGGACAACCAGAATCTCAGAGCTTGACTTAGAGATGCTCTCTCTGCAAAAGGCCCAAGCTTGGATCATACTTCTGAACCACAGGTTTCACTCCCCGAGAAATTCTCTGGAGACCGAACCACCTTTAAGCAATTCAGGAATGCTTGTTTACTATTATTCGAATTGAAACCAAAGACCTATCCTAATGACAGGACTAAAGTGCTTACTATCCTCTCATATATGAGAGGAGAACCACATGATGGGCTGATTCTCTATATGAGACCCATGATCAAATCCTGAATTCCTTGGATGGCTTCATAGATGCACTATCACATTTGTATGATGACCCCTACCGTCAATTAACTGCTGAGACCAAGCTCAGGGGCCTCAAACAACATAAGAATCCTGTAGAACAATACATCACCCAGTTCAAAATCTGGGCTAGGGATTCCTTGTGGAACGAGATCTCTCTGAGAAACCAGTTTAGGCTTGGTCTCTCAGATGAAATAAAGGATGAGCTATCTAGAACCGGAATACCCAATCGCCTAGAAGACCTATATGCCGCCTGCATATGTATTGACAGACGGTTCAGAGAGAGAAAGCTAGAAAAAGCTATGACCTCGTACCCTGCACATAAACCATCTCCTATTCCATCTAACCAATCTGTCAGTCTCAACCTATGGACATTGGTTTCATTAGGGGCCCTCTCTCACCCCTTGAAAGATCACGTCGTAGATCCCTTAATCTCTGGATGTATTGCGCTGCACAAAACCATGTAGTCAAGGAGTGCCCCCTTCTCTTGAAGCAGAAATCGAGTAAGTCTGCTTTGTTCACTCATTATTCTTACTTGCACGTCCTCTAACATAATCCTACCGTTATCTTTACAGTGGGACCACCACAGTCTCAAGACTGAAGCTATTATCGACACGGGTGCATGTGGCAATTTCATTGATATAGATTTGGTCAAATGTAATAAAATTCCTTTTCTTCCTAAATGCAACCCTCAAATCTCCCCTCTGGTCCAGTAACTCACCAAACGGTTCCTCTTACACTCACAACCTCTATAGGATACACTGAATCTATATCTTTTGATATTATTTCCTCTCCTATCTTCCTCTTAGTTCAGGGAATTTCCTGGTTATGTCTCACGAGCCACTTATTCACTGGAAGGAGCTTTCACTCTCTTTTCCATCCCAATTCTGCAGTTCCACTTGTTTCCCTTCTTCCACACTGTTGGCTACAATCACTCCTACTATTCCTTCTGATTATATTGATTTTTCTGAAGTTTTTGATAAAAAAGTTGCAGAGTCACTTCCTCCTCATAGACCTTACAACTGCCCAATAAACCTACTACCCGGTGTAACCATTCCCTACGGGCACATCTACCCACTTTCAAAACCTGAGTTAGCCCATCTCAAAACAATTTAAAAAAAGGTTTCATTCATCCTTCCACATCTCCAGCAGGTGCTGGGATTTTTTTTGTAAAAGACAAGGATGGGTCTCTATGCCCTATAATAGATTATAGGGAACTTAATAAACAAACAAATAAAAATAAATACCCCCTGACTCTCATTCCGGAATTAATAGAGAGGTTTATAGGTGCCAAATACTTCACCAAACTTGATTTAAGAGGTGCCTACAACGTTGTAAGAATAAGGCCCGGTGATGAATGGCTAACTGCATCTAGGACCCGTTACGGTCTGTATGAGTATACAGTTATGCCTTTCGGTCTTTGCAACGCACCGACAACATTCCAGTGTTTCATAAACAACATATTCTGTAATATCCTAGATACCTTCCAAGTAATTTATTTAGACGATATCCTTATTTACTCAAGTAACATCACAGATCACATTAAACATGTTAGAATTGTCCTCTCTAGACTACGTAACCACAGTTTATGTGCCAAACTAGAAAAATCTATTTTTCACTCAACTGAAATTTCATTTCTGGGTTACATAATAAACCAAAATGAAATAAAGATGGATAACAATAAGATCTCTGCTATACAACAGTGGCCAATACCCAGGAACAAGAAAGATGTTCAATGATTCCTGGGATTTGCCATTTTTTATAGATGTTTTATACATAATTTTGCATCCATATCAAAACCTCTTACAGATTTAACAAAAAATGTATCCAGATACGTTTGGAATGACAATTGTAAAAAAGCATTTGACCAACTCAAATCTAGTTTTGTCACATCCCCAGTGTTACAAATCCCTGACACTTCAAATCATTTAGTTCTCGAAGTAGGCGCATCAGATTATGCCATTGCGTCAATTCTATCCCAAAGAGCATCCCCCCAAGAACCTCTACACCCCATCTCATACTTCTCCAGACTTCTTACTCCACCTGAGTTTAACTTCCCAGTCGGTGAAAAGGAACTTCTGGCCATAAAATATCCCTTTGATCAATGGAGGCATTTATTAGAAGGCGCTGAACACCCAATCACCATTTACACGGACCATAAAAGCTTACAATACCTCCAATCTAGCCGCACATTATCCGCCAGACAATTGCGATGGAACTTATACTTTTCCAGGTTCACTTACATTATCACTTACCGTACAGGTAATAAAAATGGGAAGGCGGGCGCCCTCTCACGAAAAGACCACAGACCCCCCGCTACGCCACAACCAACTACAGTTATTCCAGAAACTAATATACTTGCCTTCTTATCAGACTACCAAGAAGAATTAAAAGTGAACCAGCAGCAAGATATCACTCTGCCTATTGACCTCCTCAATCTGGATACTCATGGGATCTACCGTTATGGCAGCAAACTATACTTGCCACCTAGCTTACGCAAAAGGGTTTTATACGCCAGTCATGATTCACCCCTTGCAGGCCATATAGGTATCCATAAAACCTATGACCTACTACAAAGAACTTTCTGGTGGCCGGCTATGAGAACTGCTGTCGAACAATATATTACCTCTTGTGAGATATGTGCAACTTCTGAACCCTCACATCAAAAACCCCTAGGACTACTACAACCCCTACCAATACCAGAACGCCCCTGGAGCACGGTATCCATGGATTTCATAGTGGACCTTCCTAGATCATGTGGTAACTCAGCAATATTCGTCGTGGTGGACTTATTCTCCAAGATGGCCCATTTTTTGCCCTTGAAATCTCTCCCAACCGCTCAAACAACCGCAGACCTCTTCATCAAGGAAATAGTACATCTCCATGGGATTCCAACTACCGTACTTAGTGACAGGGGTAGTCAGTTCACATCAAAATTTTGGAAAGCACTCTGCAAAGCCCTACATATGCATCAACTTTTAACAACATCCTTCCACCCACAAACGAATGGACAGTGTGAAAAGACCAATCAATGGCTTGAACAATTCCTACGTTGTTTTTGCTCACACAAACAAGATACTTGGGCTGATCATCTCAGTTTCGCAGAATTCGCTTACAACGATACCCCCAATACATCCACTGGTTATTCACCATTCTATATTAACTCTGGAATTCATCCACGCTTCCATCCTTTTTCAGCCCTTAACTCTCTGTGTTCCCAAGTGAATGACTTGGTTAATACCATTAACCAAATCTACTCCATCATTCAAGACAACATAAAACTCTCTCAGGCTACTCAAAAAAGTACTATGATCTTAGACACAGACCCCATCCTTCGTATAAAGTTGGTCAAAAGGTTTGGTTGGCTACAAAGAACCTCAGGCTCCGTCCTGAACACCTGTAGGAAACTTAATAAGCTTTTCATAGGACCATTTCCAATTACTGCAATTCGCAATCCCATGACTGTCACGTTACAGTTACCCCCACACTACCGTATTCATCCTACATTCCATATCTCACTCATTAAACCTTGTCACTCCAACATTCCAGTTTCTGTACATCCAATTACTGCACCCCAACCTGACCCTGAATATGAGGTTCAGACTATTTTAGATTCCAGACGCCACCTTGGAGAACTTCAGTATTTGGTATGGTGGGCTGGTTATGATTCTTCGGAGGACTACTGGGAACCTGCAACCAATCTCTCAGCGGATAGTTTAATCTCCCTATTTCACCGTCATAACCCGGATCGTCCAACTCCCTGAAACCTCTCATGAGGTTTCCTTCTGGGGGGAGTATGTCATGTTTTATACCACCGTAACCAGCTAATCACTGCCATAAACCTTGTCCACCTTAACAATGGCATCATAGATCTTACGCAGATAAAAGAACTCCTCCTACCTTGCTTTAACGCTGGTTTATTAAAGTATTCTAAGTACCTTAGTCACCAGCTCTGAAGCGTTTGCAAACTTGAAGTCTTTTTGTCTTCAACCTTACTATAGGAATTCTCGTCTCCGTGATCTGAGCTGAACGCAGCACCGCTGATGTCATCTGCCTTCGTCCTACGCTTCTCTAGCTTGTCAGCGCATCACCTCCATCGCCCCACGCTGTAGCGTAACAAGCAGGTAACGCTCCGCATCAGCACATCGAACCGATAACCTCAGAGGCTGCAACCCAGCACTGCTTCCCCTCTCTCACTCCGGATCTCTGTGATTACTTGTTACTGCTGCAAGCAATTTGTGATCTCCCTAACCAAGCTCTACCAGGTACTATTGATTTTCTGTCACTGTTGGTTATTGAATAGCAGTACACTTCAGCTTACTAAAGAACATATCACTACAGTGGGTTTACCCTCACAGGGCATTTACCATACAAGACACAGGGACTCTATATGAACTGCCATTTGTTACTATAGATACATTGATCTTATCCTCAGTGCCTCCCTCTCTGATGATGGATATATTTCTAGTATATCTTACCAACACATGCTTGAGGCAATATTAGAACTGTTTACAGTCCGTGAACTATCTAATACTTTTGGAACATTCCCACATTTAAAGGGATATACCATTTAAAGTCAAACACTCATCACCATATCCTATAGGATATTCACTAGCACCTGACACCTGCCTTTTCATCTCTGAGCACTGTGCTGCGTCAAATCACGTATCTGAACTTCAGAAGCGATGAGACACGAAGCGAAGCAGCTGCTTCGCCTCGCGCCGCATCGCTTGCAGTGTGTCACAGCCTTAAGAAGCTGATAATGCAGCCATATATATTTTACCCAAAGTATCTCATAGTTTAAAATTATTGATATATATTTAATAAATGTATTAAGATAATGTACAATTGGCTTTTATGGTTATTTTTATGCTACCATTGAACATTGTCACTGCTGTTTTAAGAGATAGCTTTTAAAATTCTTTAGATAAAAAACTTATGAATAGATTTATCTAAAAATATCCCCGTAGAATGTAATGGTATTTTTCTGTAGAAAATCTTTAGATAACATTTTTGAATGGCTTGTGATCAATGCCAAAGTTAGATCCTTCCACACATACTAACAATTGGCCAACAAGACCCATAATTTATTTTTATTATAATATATGTTCGAATAGTTTTCAAATGCCTTCATCTAGAGATCATTAATGATCTGGAAAAAAAATTTGAACTCAATATATAACTATCTTTTTTATTTGTCAGCTGTTTCAGTTTGCTATGTTCATACTCTTACAAAAGAACACAATTTGTTTTAAGCGATAGCATCTGTTAAATACCACATTCATATTACTATTAGGATCTTATTTAATATATTTAAATATATGCTTTCAGCTTTGCACAGATTTTCATGTAAAGCAAAGAATGGATTACTGAAATGCAGAACTCATTTCTGAGACAGCTATTTAAGCATTTTGGATGTTATCAATTTGAGCTTAAAAACTCATTCCGATTAGTGAAGCTGAACCCAGTTCCAATCTAAAACCAACACTATTCTGATGAGTAAAAAGAATGTTGCAAATTCTGAATGGTGCAATAAATATCCGTAAATAATTATTGCATCTTCTCGTTTTCAGAAATTTCCAGCAATAATTATTTCCATTTGTCAATGTTATAGGTAATATAAAGAGATATTAAAAGCGAATAACATTTTCATGCAAGGCATATTTAGTCATGTGTTTTAACTTTTAAACAGACATTATAATTAAAAAACATAACATGGTCTAATTAATTTGAGATGTTGGTTTCACATTACTGACCCTAGAAAACTATGAGCCGATTACAAGAGGAGTACAAAAATGCAAGCAGTATATAAATACATAGGGGGATATTTATCAAGCCGTCAACCGCAAATACGCCGGAATTCCTTAGTGTGCACATGCAAGCCTGGAACTACTATTTAAGAAGCCGCAGCTTTAATACCGCTGCATTCTTACTTTTACGCCACCTATTTCACAAGAGTACTCTTGGACATTCATAATTTTTGCCGAATGATGCTTCTCTGGGATACATGCAGGTGGGGAACGACCATTGGTGCAGCGGGTGCAGTTGCACTAGGGCCCAAGTGCTGTAGGGGCCCATAATAGCCATACTATACATGCACATTTGCAGAACAAGTACAATCCTAAAGCTGGGGAGCCTTTAATTAGTGCAGGTTGTCTATCCCCAAAATCATTATACAGAGCATCATATATATTGCTATTGCTTACTACTGGGTACATTTAGGGGGCCCCAAAAAATATTTGCTCCTGGGCCCTTTGTTGAGTAGGTCTGCTACTGGATACATGTCAGCCCATACCATCATAAATATACCTGGAGATGTTATTATGTATTCCCACATTAAAATGCTCTTTTTCTGCATTTTTGTCACATTTTCTTGTCTGACCTATTTGTAACACAACTAGTTAAAATCTTACTATTCTGCCTTGAACAGCCTGTGTAACAGTTGAGAAGACATAAAGTATGGGAGATTTTCATGCTAATACTTACAGTCTTTGCCAGCAGAGAAAACACTAGAACAGAATTGCAAAACAGAGGGTTGGATAAATAAAATGAGCCTCTCCTCTGGTTATTTTACTGAGCTAGCTGTCTTATGGAAATCAGTCAGCACTGTGGAAACAAGAGATTGCTTCAAAAACATCTGCTAACTGCATTATAGTTTTAAGATACTTTCTGAAAATAGTTTCCCAGGCCAATTATTTAAGAAAGTGGTCATTGTATATTGTGTAGTATTGCTATTAAAGCAAACCATTAATTATGTCCGTCAGTGTTATGTATACAAATCCTTGACGAACAAATTTGTAGTTTTTTGTACAAAATAAATAAAAAATTACATAATTAGAATTAAATATGTTTTGATATAGTATGTTCTATTTCAAAATAATGTATAGGTGGATTATTTGCATTAAAGGCACGGTAAAGTCAATATTAAACGTTTATGATTTACTTCTACTAGCTAATTTGCTTATTTCCTTTGTTGAAAAGCATACCTATGTAAGCTCCGAAACAGCAATGAACTGCTGAGAGCTAGCTTCTGATTAGTGGCTGCACATATATGCCATTTTTCATTGGCTCAACTAATGTGTTCAACTAGTTTTCAGTAGCGCATTGCTGCTACTTCAACAAAGGATACCAAGAGAATGAAGCAAATCTAATAATAGATGTACATAGGAAAGTTTTTTAAACTTTATGTTCAGTGTTGAAGCTTGTTTTTCCAGTGCTTACAACAATTGAATCGGTACATAAATTACTTTAAAATTATGCAATTTTGGGCTAGATTAATAGAGGAGTGCTAATTTATCGCGTGCCCGTAAATGGGCAAATTTGCAAATAAATAACTGGCCATTACAAGTAATTAGAGCTCTGAAAATTAATGAGAGATCAGATTTCTGGTTAATTTACAAAATGTTCCCCAATTGCCCACAAATTTAAGTTTAGTGGTTTTTTTTAAAATTACTGCACAAAGCAGTTTTTTGGCGTCTATAGTTGGCGGATGTGGGGTGTTAGAAAAAAAACGGCACTGAAAAGGGAACTGTATAGGGGTCTATGGGGACTGTGTGTTCCCTGTAAGGCACTGAAAAGTGAACTGTATAGTGGTCTATTGGGACTGTGTGTTCCCTGTAAATATATATGTATATGCTTATATACATATGAAAGTGCGCTCTCATGAACTCAAAGCTTCTCTGCAATGCAAACGCAAGGTCGCATTCACATTGCGTCTAACTTGTAATACCAACGCACATTTGTGTGCATTGGTATTACTGAGTGGAGCGCAAATATCTTGCTGTAAGCTTGTAAGTGATATTTTGCACTCCACTCGTAATCTGGCCCTTTAACATAGTAACATACATAGTAACATAGTAGATGAGGTTGAAAAAAGACCGAAGTCCATCAAGTTCAACCTATACAAATCTAATATACTTATAAGAAGCTCCATTTGAGCTTAAATTAATCCCACTAAAAGGTGACCCATTTAATACAAGCAATCAAATTAATGAATTTTGTTTCTAGCCAGAAATGTATCCAAACAATTTTTAAATGTATCTAGGGTATTGGCATTCACTACCTTGTTTGGTAATGA
>CAJPDP010067562.1:0-11130 GCA_905336975.1 Bombina variegata variegata
GTCGGCAGATTAGGGGTTAATATATTTATTAAAGTGTTTCCGCAATTGACGTAAGGGGATTTGCGGTAGCCTCGAGTCGCGGAAAAAAAGTGAGCGGTACACCTGTACCTGTCAGACTCGTAATATCAGCGGGTGTTAAAAAGCAGCATTGGGACCTCTCAACACTGCTTTTTAAGGCTAACGCAAGACTCGTAATCTAGGCGTCTAGTAGGGTAAATGTATTAAATGTAGAGCGGACATGATTCGCTATAGCGAATCATGTCCGATTGACATTGCTAAATGCCGACAGAATACACTGTCGATATTTATCATTGCACAAGCATTTAAACTGAAATGCTTGTGCAATGCTGCCCCCTGCTCACTGGCGGCCAATCTGTCGCTAGCAGGGGCTGTGAATCATCCTGATGGTATCGGATTAGGATGATTTCAATCCACCACCTAAAAGGTGGCAGACATGTTAAGAAGTAGTCGTCTGACCGCTGCTTCTTAACTTCCGTTTCAGGCGAGCCTGAAATGCAGGGCCTCCGAAGCAGTATTCGCTGCTTCATATATGGAGCCCTATATATCCATACATAAGCTAACCATGTAAGGTACAGTAAAATGCTGTGAAGTCCTCATAGATCTTCTGGCAGCTGTAGAAATGTAGTGACAGTGGACAATATTTATGGAACCAGCCCTCCAATAATGTCCCCAGTCAGAATTCATCCAGTCTTCAGATAGATGGTATATGTCCAACATCAGACTTCCCCTGTCTTACTCCACTTCATTAAAAATGCTAAGGTTCACCTGCTAAAGCATGACAGGGTTATTAAAGAAAATCTCCATCCCAATCCTAGTCTCAAAAATGTATGTCTAGGATAGGCGACTATAAAGTCTGGAATCTCCCATGTACTACCAATCTTCTGTTCTACAAATGACAACTACCTTATACGCATATCAGTAATATCGGGTCTAATCCAGACACCAAATGTGCTCAGATAACTAAAGACTGTCATATGTTGCTGCGGGTAGATAACAATTTCTGCAGTAAGGTCTATTACTCCCCCGCCACCAACAAGGAGGTCGGCCGCATCATCACAGTTAATAACTATGGACAGTCCTACTCCAATCCCCTAAGTACAACCAGTAGGGGCCTCTCACCAGCACCATTTTCCACTGATTTGTAGTATTTTGCAATCCCCATTGCCTTCTTTAGCCACAATCTCCAGAGACTCCAAAGCACTGTTCTGTAGGTCCCCGGAATTAACAGCTTCAGCCTTCACAATTGCATCTGCAGCTTTAACTGGCAATGGGGCATTTCAGTTAACTACCTTTTGGCATAACATTGTTAGGTTCTCCATACTGTAGTTATTGATCAGTGCAGTATATACACAAGAGTGCATTATAGCAAGCGTCTGAGGACACTTGCCGGGGGTTGGATGTGGAGGCCGTGGCCTTGTAATATTCCCTGAAATATTAAGGCCGCAGATTGACACAATGCATAGCTCAAATGCTGTAGAAACCTCTCATAGCTTGAGATCTATTGGTCAAAACATTAGATGATCCCATAAAACGCCTGGAACGTATTTTTAATTGCATGGCCTATCAATGAACCTTTAATTCTAGCACCCAGATGACAGATGACATATCCTTTGAAAAATGCTAACTATTAAATGCAGTCAAATTGCATAATTAGCAGTTAAGTCTATTAAACCTACAAGCTCTATCTCAGGGGTTTTCAAACCTGTTATAAGGCCTCCCTAACAGGCCAGAATTTCAGGATTACCTTGGGTGAGAGCAGGTAAAATAACCGTTTACTAATAAGCTGACTATTCCACCTCTGCTCCAGATATCCAGAAAATCTGGCCTGTTAGGGAGGCCTGAGTTCAGTTTAGAAAAACCCCTGCTCAATCTGAATCATGAAAGGTTAATTTAGATTTTAGTGTCCTTTTTATACTCACTTTACGATAAGAGAGATCTGATACCCCTACCATAACGTGTCTAATGTGTTTATTGTATGGAGTGAGGGCTCTAACTACACTACATACACACAAAACCCTTCATATTAAAGAGGGGATCCCACTATTTCAAATGAAGGGCTTCAAGTTTCTTGTGACATTTATATTTTTTTAAACTTTTAAAGATATGGCAATGGCCCAGACAAGCAGATGCAAATCATGTGGTCACCATGGAGATAATAAATATGTATGAACAAATTCACAGTCTGCTTGAAAATTGTTATTGGTAAAAAAAGATAGATAATCCCATTATTACCAATTCCTCAGTTTTGCATAACCAACACGATTATATTAATATATTTTTTTACCTCTGTTAGTACCTTGTATCTAAGCCTCTTCACACTGTCTCTTATCCCTCCCCTTATCTCAGTGCTTTTTACAAACTTGTGTTTTAGCCAATTAGTGCTGGTTCTTGCATAACCATTATCATTCTCCACGGAAGTGAGCACAATGTTATCTATATGGCACACATAAACTAGCACTGTCTGGCTGTGTGCAACATTGTAAAAAGCACTGAGATAAGAGGCAGCCTGCAGGGGCTTAGAAACAGGCAATCAGAGTTTATAAAGTATAATAATATAACAATGTTGATCATGCAAAGCTGGAGAATGAGTAGTAAGGGTGTTATCTATCTTTTTAAACAATAACAAAATCAAGTAGACTCTCCCTTCATATTTGCTAAGGCAAATTAGGGACAGGCTGTGAATTTACTATTCACAGACCTGAGAATCCCCCCATTTTAAGTTAAATTATATGAAAATAGGGCAAAATAAATAATGACATTTTGCAGGAAGTATTCTCCAGGACTAAACATTTTGTTTACATGAATCTTTTCAGTTCTGCGCAGTTATGGTAAATTCTGGTCCGTGACTTGACGATAAATGAATTATTTCTCTGGTGAGACAGTGGTTTGTAGACTGTAGAAAACAAAATGTGTTTGACTCCAGAGTAATCTTTGACCGTGTCTGTGAGCATTTATTTAAACTTCTGCTTGTGCCAGAGGCTCCTCATGAGATCTCTCCTCACGTGATGCTAAAGTACTAAACCTCTCAACCGACGTTGGCACAGCACTGAGGAAGACAGACCTAGTCATTGTTTCATGCCTTGCAGAAGTTGCCAACAATAATGCCAACTGGCATCTCTGCAGACCACACATTAGAAATGATGGCAAAATGTAAATAGTGAAAAAACACACTGTAATGGCTATTTTCCCACATAACAAATAACAAGGCTGGTTGGATAAATGAACATTACACCGCAAGAAAGTGGTCTCTCATTGCAAGCTTTTGTAATTCTTTATAATATGTAAATGCTGTTATTTTCCTGTCCGGCACAAACATACCTAGCAAATCTCTGCTGGATACAACTGTTCCTCGCTTCTATATACTGCTGGCCGGCTACAACAATTGTAAAGCAGAATGCTCTATCTACAGTTGTGTAAAAAATATATTGACTGTCATAAGATTGTAGCCCAGCATATGTCAAAATACCTGAAATGCCATAAATTATAAACCCGCACATGAGTGACTTAGATATTCTAAGGAATTTACTGCATTTATTTTTAAAGGGATATGAAACCCAAATTTGTGTTAATGATTCAGATAGAGCATGCGATTTTAAACAACTTTTTAATTTACTGCACTTTGTTCTCTTGTTATCTTTGGTTCAAAAGCAGGGACATATGTTTAGGAGCCGGCCCATTTTTGGAGCACTATAAGGCAGCAGTTTTGCAAGAAAGTTATCCATTTGCAAGAGCACTAGAGAGCAGCACTATTTCCTACCATGTAGTGCTACAGATGCCTACCTAGGTATCTCTTCAACACAGAATATCATAAGAACAAAGCAAATTTGATAATAGAAGTAAATTAGAAACTTGTTTTTAAAATGTTATGCTCTGTCTGAATCACAAAATAAATGTTCTGTGTTTCGTATCACTTTAATAATGTATTTCTATTCTTACAGGAAATTGTGGGCAATTTTAAATTGTTTATTTAAATTATCTTGCAATGTCTGTTACCTTTCTCTTTAAAGGCACACTAAGGTCAAAATTAAACTTTCTATAGAGCATATCAATTCATATAGAGCATGCAGTTTTAAACAACTTTCCAAATTACGTCTGTTGTCAATTTGTGCACACATTCTTTTTGTATTTACACTTTCTGAGGCACCAGTTCCTACTGAGCATGTGTAAGAGTTCTCAGTATATATGTATATGCATTTTGTGATTGGCTGATGGCTGCCACGTGATACAGAAGGTAGGAAATGTAAGCAAATATTGACATTTGTCAGAAAAATATTTGCTTATTTGAAACTCAGAGTGCTATTGCATTGTCTTGTTAGTGTACATTTTTTGATTAGGAGGCTCAACTGTATTTAATAGTCCTTTAAAGGGACATGAAACACAAAAATGTTCTTTCATGATTTAGAGCATACCATTTTAAAAACTTTCCAGTTTATTTCAATGATCAATTTTGCTTCATTCTCTTAGTATCCTTTCTTGAAGGAGCAGCAATGCATTACTGGGATCTAGCTGAGCACATTGGCAAGCCAATGTCAATGTCAATGTGCAGCCACAAATCCTCAGCTAGCTACCAGCTCCTAAGCCTACTTTGATATGATTTTCAACAATGGATACCAAAAGAACTAAGCAAATTAGATAATAGAAGTAAATTGGAAAGTTGTTTAAAATTGTATGCTCTATCTGAACTATGAAAGAAAAAATGTGGGTTTCATGTCCCTTTTTGTGTTTTTATTGCAAAGATTTTTTTAAGAATACTTGCTGTCTAAGATAAAAGGAAGTATTCATGTCTCATGAGTGGAAAGGGTTTGATAGAAGAAAGACAGTTATTACAACTAAATGCCGAAAATAGGGAGGTTCAGTTCGGAACGGGCCCTGAATACACAAGGAAGAATAATGCATAAAATATTCTTTAGCTTTGTTGGAAGAGAATAAAGATAGACATAACTGAAATAGGAGTTAAAGTAGGATACCATGATTAACGTGGGTGTTTTTATATTTTTTATTTTATTTTATGGGGGTGTTCATTTTCTAAAGGAGTTGCCTTGTATTTTGAGTGGGGCCCATAGGTGCTAGAGAATGAAACACAGCAAGCAACAATAAATCCCCTTTAAGATATATACAATACTTTAAATAATCTATATTGTACATGACAATGCATATTTTGTCAAGAAGATGACAGAAAGAAAAAAACTGAAAATTAACATTTCAGTACTTGCAACCCCTCAGTGGGAGTGTAATTTATTATTCTGGTCATTTTTACACAGCTTTTCCAAAGTGAATACTCAAGTATTGAAATGTTCACTATAAGCAGAGAAACTTCATACAATAACAGCTATTTCATATAAAAAATAAAGCTAAATTAGTGTGACGGACTCCAGCTACCCCGACTGGGTAACGCCATCAAAGGATCCCTCCTGTACCTGGAACCTGCCACTGTGTAGCTGAGAAAGTGATTTTAGGAAATCCCACCCAAATAACTAGACAGACTAGCATTCAGGTGAAAACACAAAGTACATATTTATTGGGAAAACACACAGTTTTTATACACAATCTCATCAAGATAAGAGCCTTATCAGTCCCCCGAATATCCCGCCCTTCCTGCCCCTCCAGACAAGCTGGCACCTTCCATAGAGTATATTGTCCCATAGTGGCCAGCGTTATAGAAATGGTGGTTCTGGGGTGATCCCGGGGGAGAGGCAGCACTTCCAGGGTGTCGTTGGAAAGCCCTCGGTCCCCAGCTGCTACAGTCCAAAGCGACATGATCCATGGCTGGGGGCCGGAGCTATGGGTGATTAAACGTACACCGGGAAGGCCACTGGGGAGTGGGGGTTGTAGAGGGGGGTCTGGAACCACCAGTTCCCAAGGGTGCTCCATTCCGGCAATCACCCCACCTCTTGCCCTACCCAAGGGGTACCAATGCCCAAAAGAGCAGAGCTCTGGGACAAGGGGCCGCTGGAGCGACCTGGGGTAAAGGGCACCAGGAATGCGGGATAATGTGGCCGGCTGGGAGTTCCAGGGGACCTGCCAGCTGGAGAGGGACTAGGCGGTCAGGGACCAGATCTTTCATAACGATGTGTAAATCATAAAACAAAGCAAATCAAAGGTCTAGGAGATTGTGGTTGCTCTAGAAAACCCAGAGCAGCTGAGAAACAAGAGTGGGCTAGGTAGTAGGGGGTGGAGGTGTAACCATTGCAGCCTGGTATCCATGACAGCTCCCCCCTTCCAGTTCAGCAGACCCAGCTAGATCCACATACGGGTCAGCCTGGGGCTGTCTGAGTTTGCCGGGAAAGTCCATCAGCATTTCCATTGCTTTTTCCTGGGCCTGTACTGAATGTCTATGTTAAAGTGCTGCAAGGCTAAACTCCACCGCAGCAAATGTCCGTTGTCCTAAGAAATGGTTGAGCCAGACTAGGTGGTTGTGGTCCGTGAGGACAGTGAAGGGCCTCCCATAGAGGTATGGTTGAAGCTTCTTAAGGGCCCACACCAGGGCCAGGCACTCCTTTTCCACCACTGCATAGCCTACCTTCCTGGGTAACAGCTTCCGGCTGATGTAGGCTACGGGGTGGTCCTGCCCTTCCTCGTCCATCTGGCTTAGTACTGCTCCCAACTCGAACATTGAGGCATCTGTGTGGACACAAAAATGTTTGGTTTGGT
The DNA here is from genome assembly GCA_905336975.1 of Bombina variegata variegata. Classification (NCBI taxonomy): domain Eukaryota; kingdom Metazoa; phylum Chordata; class Amphibia; order Anura; family Bombinatoridae; genus Bombina; species Bombina variegata. The sequence goes on from CAJPDP010067562.1 coordinate 6,673, forward strand.
TAGGAGCGGCCAGGACAGGGGCGGAGATCAATGCAGTCTTAAGGTTCTGGAAAGCAGTTTCACATTCTGGGAACCACAGGACCTGTCGGGGTAGTCGTTTACAGGTTAGGTCGGTCAGGGGTTTGGCTGGGGCACTGTAATTGGGGACAAATTTACAGTAGTACCCTGCGGTCCCTATTAAAGCTAAGACTTGGGTTTTGGTCTTGGGGGGGCCAGTTCACAACTGCCTCAATCTTGGCCGGCTCCGGCTGCTGCTTCCAACAGCCCACCCGGTGCTCAAGGTACTGGACCTCTCAGCACCCTATTGTACACTTGTCGGGCTTCAGGGTCAGAATAGCGGCCCTCTTGAAGTTTAGAATGATGCCTGGGTGGTCCTCCCAGGTGTCACTGTAGATCGCAATGTCATCCAGGTATGCACAGGCATTCTTCATCCCAAACGGCATGACCTTGAACTGATAGAGGCCGAAGGGGGTGATGAATGCCGACTTGGGGATGGATCCGGGGCCCAAGTGGGATCTGCCAGTATCCCTTGCAGAGGTCTAGGGTGATCAGGTCTGTAGGTCATCGACCCGGGGCAGAGGGTAGGCATTGGTCGTGGTTCTGTCATTGAGCCTACGGCAGTCTATGGAGAACCTGGTGGTCCCCTCCCGCTTGGGTACCAGCACCACCAGAGAGGCCCAGGGACTGTTGGACAGTTCAAGAACACCTAGGTCCAGCATTTCCCTGAGCTCTCTGAGTAATATTGTCTCTGTGCTGCCTCAGGGACCCAGTACGCTGCCTGATGCAGGGGCGCCTGTCCAGGGGTCTCCACTCGTGGTGTACCCAGGGGTAGTGGAGAACATGTCTCGCCTATCCTCTAGCATTTGCCGGACTTGGTCCTTCTGTCTAGTCCCTAGCCTCTCGTCCAGCTGTATGTCTGCTATGCTTGGACGGAGCTCATCTCATCCAGGGAGCTCCAGCATGGGAAGACTCTCAGAGTCCTCCATAGCACAAATGGTGGCCATGTCCCTGGCCCTTTCTAGGTATGCCTTCAGCATGTTCACATGAAAGGTCCGGTGGACTCAGTCATCTGAACATTTAGCTACCAGATATGTGGTTTCGTTCAGCTGCTCTACCACTCAGTAGGGTCCCTGCCAGGAGGCCTGTAGCTTGTCTGTTTTGACAGGCTTCAAGGCTAGGACCTTCTGCCCCACTGCCAGGGTCCAGTTACGAGCATTCCAGTCGTACCACCGCTTTTGTCTGCTTTGAGTGACCTGAAGGTTCTCTCGCACCCTTTTGGTGAGGTCCTTCAGTCGGTCCCTGAATTCAATACCTCTGACAGGACCATCTCTACTGTGGATGCCATACTGGGCCGCTCACTGCTTTGGTTGCTATCGGACCCACCAGACAGCTCGTTAGCCCAGTCATCTTCCATCAGTTTCTCAATGATGGCTGCCTTAGACTTGTGGCCCGCAGTTTTTCCCCGAGTTCCAGCAAGTCTTTTAGTGTTTCCTTTCAGGGCCCAGCATACTTCTCCATCCGAAGAAGTCTTCAGTTGGAGGTTTGAACGTTCCAGATAGATGGAAGTATCCCACCGCTGGCAACCAATGTGACGGACTCTGGCTACCCCGACTGAGTAGCTCCGCCAAAGGATCTTTCCAGTACCTGGAACCTGCTGCTATATAGCGGAGAAAGTGATTTTAGACAATCCCACCCAAATAACTAGACAGACTAGCATTCAGGTGAAAACACGAAGTACATCTTTATTGGGAAAACACAAAGTTTTTATACACAATCTCATCAAAATAAGAGTCTTATCAGTCCCCCAAATCCCCCACCCAACCAGACAGGCTGGTGCCTTCCATAGAGTCCATTGTCCCTTAGTGTCCAGTGGTATAGTGATGGTTGTTCCGGGGTGAGCAGCTGCACTTCCAGGGTGTAGTTGGAAAGCCCTCGGTCCCCAGCTGCTACAGTCCAAAAAGTGACATGATCCATGGCTGGGGGCCAGAGCTATGGGTGATTAAACCTTACATTGGGAAGGCCACTGGGGAGTGAGGGGTTGTAGAGGGGGGTCTGGAACCCCCAGTTCCCAAGGGAGCTCCCTTCCAGCAATCACCTCACCTCTTGCCCTCCCCAAGGGGTACCAATCCCCAAAAGAGCGGAGCTCTGGGACAAGGGGCCGCAGGAGCGACCTGGGGTAAAGGACACCAGGAATGCAGGACGATGTGGCTGGCCGGCAGTTTCAGGGGCCCAGTAAGCCGGAGAGGGACTAGACGGTCAGGGACCAGCTCTTTCATGACGATGTGTAAACCATAAAACAAAGCAAATCAAAGGTCTGGGAGATCGCGGTTGCTCTAGAAAACCCAAAGCTGCTGAGAAATAAGAGGGGGCTAGATAGAAGGGGGTGGGGTTTTAACCCTTGCAGCCTGGTATCCATGACAATTAGTGTTTTGAAATCAATTTAATACACTCCAGCAGGTAAAAGAGATAATTGTAAAAACATTAAAGGGAAAACATTTTTTCACAACACTGTCCCTTTAAGTGCAAGAGGATGTTGTTCTGGAGTGGGTTTCATGGGGATGGCCTGTAAGTGCAGGGTGTTTGCCTTGTGAAAAGTAGTGGGGCAGTTGTGGTAATATTTTTTACATGAGGTAGGGCGTCCAGGTGGAATATAGTTACATATAAGGTAGCTTTAATAGCAGCGTTATACATATAGTTAACAACAATGCATTTAGGGAGTCACCCTCAGTATTAATTTTATCGGGGTCTAGGGTACTAGAGACTTTTCCTAATATAGCAAAAACCATGGTTTCCTTATAGCACCAGAAGCAATGCTGTGGATAAATTAACATTCACAAGAGATAATACATTTTATTCCAGCTGCCATTAAACATATTAATTTTGTATTTGTAAAAGCTGCAATTTAAAATATTTTAGCAATAGTATAACATCAGCCGGGGGTTACTAAAGACAAATTTACATGGGTAAAATTACCTTTGTTACATTCATGGGAAGTCATATCTGTCGCTATTAACCACTGACTACTGCTAGTTTGTTGGCAGACAGAATTTTGATCATAGGCAAATCGTAATTGAGTTGTTGTTTTACGACCCAGTCGATAAAATGTACTGCTCATTTTGGATCTGAGCCCAATATTACAAAGGTGAAAACCAAAAACAGGCATTTACCACAGTTTTTCTATAAACTGATAGATAATGTTGAGCTTCAATAAAAAAATTCCATAATATTTTAAGATCATTCAAAGTTCAAGTGTTACATTTGATATTCAGATTTTGGGGTTGATTCCAATCTTTCAGATCCTGTTTATTTGCGTTTCCCGGGTCCCAATCCATCTTTTTTAAGTTCTGAGTGATACTGGGAAAAGTTTAGAATGGATCAAAGCAATAAGCTGGAAAATCAACCAAATGATGCTTGGGCGGAAATGGCTTTGGCGAACACAGTCCTCTCGACCAAAATGACACATTCAATGCAACATACAAAGGGTTCTGATAGAGTGCAAATGGACCTTTTTAACATGTTTGCCAGTATTCGAAGACAATCTGGAATTATTTTATAATGTTGTTCATGTGCAAAACGCTCTAAAATGGTCACAGACACCGTTTTAGATGTTTATATCCATTAATGGTCTAGAATAATTACACCTATATTTAACACTATTGTATAGTTCCTTGGTAGTATTTAGTACAGACATTTTCATACGTATATGTATTTAATAGAATGATATGTAATATCTCGTACAGCAAATGAGATCTGCAGGAAACATGAGAAAATGGACATCAAGATCACATCTAATTATGACTTTTAGCAATCGCGTTCTTACAGTGTTTGTTTTCATTTCATTATCGCTTTTTTGTTATTTTAAGTTATAGTAATTTCATCTTCTTAAACAGGATTTCTATCAGCAATCATGGATTTAGCAGTTTGCAATGCCATCCTGATTATTATCAACCTAGATCAGATGCACAAGGTTTTACATTAAACACCAGTCTCAAAAATTGTGTATTGAAAAGCTGTGATTTACGGTCGCCATCATATTACAGTAACAGGTATTCGGCAAACACAAGCCTTGTTCCATGCAGTGAGGTTTGGAACTTTTGCCAATATTTTAAACCTAGCCACTTCACAATTTATAGTGTGAGAACTGTTACAATCCTGTTATAGAAGAAGAGAGAAGTTGCAGCCACTTTATTCTTATGGATATACCGCAGTGTTCTTGATTTTAGATGTAAAGGGAGCCAAATGTTTTTCTTAAGGAATTAAAAAAAATAAAAAAATAATAAGACTTTTAACATATTAAAAGTTTTAAAAAATATAATTGATCAAACATGCCAGTATATCCATCATGCCTATATACAAATGGCATTCATTACATTCAATACTTTTAACATATTAAAAGTTTTAAAAAATATCATTGATCAAACATGCCAGTATATCCATCATGTCTATATACAAATGGCA
>CAJPDP010067652.1:0-12406 GCA_905336975.1 Bombina variegata variegata
CGTAAGCAACTCTGGTATCGAGAGTTGCATTTGCGGTAAAAATGCTCTACGCTCCTTTTTTGGAGCCTAACGCAGCATTTTTTTGAACTCTCGATACCAGAGTTAATTTTATGGTGCGGCCAGAAAAAAGCCCGCGTAGCGTTAACAGCCCATCTACCGCCAAACTCCAAATCTAGGCCTAATTTTGCTTTTAGCTGTCTTTGCTAATACCTATTTACATATGTAATAATTAGTAATATTTTCCAGTTATTTTTTCTCATCTCTTAGCTTTTTTGCAGGAAAATATAATCAGTGAATATTGAGTTATTTCTCCTAATGAAATATTTTTGAAAGAATTCCAGTTTCAGTTGTATTTCCCTTTTAAATGAGCATTCCTCAGTCCCACCAGCTTGATATATGTAGGAGTGTGTACTGATTTGTGTATTCAGGACTAAACTAATTTGGGCACAAAAATATTAGCACTATTGTGATTGAGCTATAGTCTAAGGTGCGCTAACATCTGCATTTCGGATAGCACTGGTGCGCTAAATCCTGCACTATCCACCTGTAATCTAGCCATCAGTGAGGTAAAGAAGATAATGTTTTGTTATACTGTAGGTTGGTCCCAATTAAGGACCTGTAGGCCATTGCTGCTTTTCAGTGCCCCCCTCCCAATTCTACAAGTATACTCTTCTCTGAAACTGGTTATTTCTTGCTTTCTCTTGATTTAATGAATGTATGTTTATGAATTTGTGTTTATATATAGGCTTATAGCTCTAACCATGCTAATGTAAAAGCTTATTTGAAGTTAATGTAGCACAATTTTTTTTTTGCTTCAATTAAAAAAGGTCCTGAGGAGAAAAATTTAATTTGGTCCTTCATTTAAAAGATAGAATACTACTGTTACTTAAAGTGAAGTTAAACTTTGATGACTCAGTGCCCTGTTTTTAAAAATCCTATTAATCCTATTAATTAATCCTATTTCATTCAGTTTACATTTCACTGTTTTTGTACAAATACTTAGCTTTTATTCTGGAAGCCGCTTCATCGCTTCCCCCGCCCGTCGCAAGTCTCTTCATACGTCACCAATGACGAATCCGGCTTCCTACAATCACAGCTCCCCCCCAGAGGAAACATTGCCTATAACCCCCTCTGCAAGCTCTGATTTACCAACTGATGTGGCCCACCGACTCACCAAGAAATCTCCGGTATCCAGTACGTTAATTCAGCCCTGCTAACTTGATTTTTTGTATTAATTAAATTTGATAAGCATTTCGACTGCAGCAGAATATAACATTTAATTTATACCACATGGATTGAAATTACAAGATCTTATGTCACATTTCATTTAAATACATGAAGAAGAAATACAATTTATTGCAACTTTTTTCTTTTCTTGTGAAACAGAATAGATAGCTGTGACTAGCTAAAATGAGGTACAAAAATATAGGGACCACTGGTGTTCACATTTTCATAATAATACTTATTGGATTTGAGATGACAGATTTGCATATTATATGAAATCTATTAATAAGGGTTTTTTGTGCCTTTTTAAACAATTGTTAGGGGGGGAAAGCCAGTATTAATAAAGTACCTCTAATAGTAAAACAAAATTCTTTATAGCACTTAGATATATATTACACAAACTGCAGGCTGATCTTGCTCAAAGTCCTGGTGCTATCATATGATGAGAGAGGTTTTAGTAGTTAATAGTTTCTAGTTTCAACTGCCAGTTACCCCTGCAAATCAATCAGCAAAGAAAGACTCTAACATTTGCAAATTTGTTGAAATAACACTGAACCCTCTTTCTGCTCCCTGTCAGTGTGAGTATGCTTCTCACTATAAGACCATGAACACAAATGTGAGATTGTTTGACTTTACTGTACTGATACATGCAGTTTTTTTTTTTTTACTGACAAAATGTTTAACTGTTTTAAAACAGAACTTATTAAAATAATTTCTTTTGGAGCCAGCTACCAAACAGTCTTTCAGGAGCACAGGGACTGTGCGTCTTGGCTAATTGTTTTGGGGGAATAAATGCATAAATTACGCAAAACTTCTGATCCATATCTATATATGAGTAAAGCAACTATCGTTAAAAGCATTCTTATGAGACTTTAAATACCGATATCGGCACTTATTTGGAACTAAGCAGGCTGTAACAGTACACCCACGTGGAGGCAGTGACTGTTGGCCTTATAGAAGCAGCCTGATATAAGTAGAACCTGTTACCACGCCACCAAGCATGGAGGACCTCTATTTCCAGGTACAGGTGCTACTTGATAATTTTGGAGAAAAGATGCAACATAGCTTTGATGGCCTAGTGCTTGCCTGCAGAGCGGAGCCTTTAGAGGAAATCTCTTCAATGGATATTATGGCGGCGAGCATAGACCCTACAAAGGCCACAGACACTGTCAACATTGCAGCTCCTAGGCCGGAGTTCACTGAGGAAAGCAAGGGTCTTCCCGTGACACTGCAGTATGCCTCATGTGGTAAAGCAACAGTGGGAGAGAGCATACTTAACAATTTGGCCTGTACCAGTAATGGAGTCAGATATCCTAAGCCTACCCATATCAGCGTGGTCTCCTGCAGTCACACGCACGGATCCTTCATCGGCTCCGATTTACCCTGGGGTGAGTAGACTAATGGATCTATACACCGCTCCCGCAGATTGACAAGCCAATCCCGGGTGACGGCACACGGAAACCCTCTGCGGTGTCAACTCTGGCCTCGCTATGTCATTCCAGACGCAGCTTTTTGAGAGACACCAGCTTGCAGGCATATTCGTGGGGACATGTTGTACCAGCCGAGTATGACTATATCAGCCCATGAGTAGGACCCACGACAGATAAAGCTGGGGTAGGCAAGCAACTAATGTGTTAGTAGAACAGAGTAGTGATTAGTACTCCCCTCATGACCCCTTACACTGATAGAAAATTGAAGCTCTGCGGACTCCCATATGCATAAACAGATCCCTTTATAATCAGGACCACATCTAAGACTTGAGAAGATTTAATAGAAGCTGCTCTTTCTATGTTACCACTTAATATTTATTATGATAAACTATCTAGGTATACACAGCAACTGTTTTGTGTAAGGGTTGTGCTTGTGATTTAGAGGTTTCCCTCATGTTTACTCTTCTATAAGGGTTGTTTTGCGAGCCTAATCTACATTCAAGGGTTGTTTTATACATGGATATAGAATGCTACTTTATGTGATACATACTTTCCCCACAGCCTTAAATATAAAGCACAGGAGAGCTCATAACCTAGTTTATATACTGTAGATCGATATAGTGTGGGTTGAAGAGTCATTATCTGTCTTCCCAGCTAAACACATATGCTTGCTTGACAACTTACTATTTTAAATCTGAAGCTATAATAGACTCACAAGTTTGTCTTCCCCTATTTCTAGCTAATTGTAAATGAGTGCTGTCCCTTGGAGGGCTGAATTATTTTATGCAACATCTCCCCTGTTTTCCGTCATATACATTTCATAGTTAACAATTCGGGATTAAGGAGAACACCAAGCTGTCAGTGGCCGGGACAGTATGGCTAAGTTTCTCATTTTGAGCTATAAGTACATGCATGTTATTGGGGGAACTATGGCTGTAACGTTATTTTACCTTCAAATTTGCAATAGTTCACATCTACAATATAAACTAAGTTCAGTCTATTTATTGAAATACACTTATAGATGCTAGCTCAGCTTCTAGTCATTTAGTGTTAGCTATATTGGAACCCACAGCCTGTCTACAAGTTTGAGTCCCAAGCACTACAGTCTCAACCCCACTACTATAGCATGACTTGTACACACTCAGTTCCATGGGGGACACGTCAGTCTCTCCTAATTTATAACCTGACATTCCAACAAGCAATACAGAATAAGCACAGCTCAATTCTTATCCTGTCACGCACTTACAGTTATGACTATATATAATCCCAGTTTCCCCCGGTGTAGTCAGCCATTATGTCTAGGCCCTTGAGTATTTTTATCACAACATGGGTATCCTTAGTTTGTCTCTTTACTATGGGATTCCTTATATGCTCCTACCCCTGGTACCACCTGAGCCCCTATGTTATGGGCAACAGCTGAGGTCATTATATACTGTTCTTATAAATTGCATAATCTGAATGGATGATGGCTCTATGTATCCTCTGTGTGTGTATATATATATATAGTGAATTAAGTATTTGTGAGACATGTTGTTTTACCTCGCATTAGCTTTCAAAGGAACCCAAGAGTGACCCCTTTTTAAACATGGGCATTGTCTTTCATATGTGTATTGTTCTAATATAGCTGATAACATCCTATATCATATTCTCCTTAAGAATTTATAGGTGATATATTCTCACACGCTATCTCAATTGACCACTACTCTGATTATATGCGAAAGCCCATACTAATGCTATATCTTTTACAATAATGTCACACACTATTCTCATCAGCTTATATTTTAAAATGTGAGGCTCTACCTTGCTCAGACTGAGGAACATACTGGATATGTATAGTGAGTGTACAATCACTTACTTCCTGCTACCCCACATAGAGGCATCACTTTGGGTTCGCTAATCTAGCTTTAGCCAAAATCAAATATGATCTGTTGAAAACAACTCATAAGGTCTCATACCTGCCCGTGTTATGGATGTTAAAACTGATCTGATGGACTTATTATTAATCAGTTTAACGTATTGCCATATATAGACATGTCATATCTCTATACCTTAACATTATGTTTATATGAATACAATCTTGACCCTGTTACATGAGTGGCCAAAGATGTATAGTGGCACCTTTTCCCTGTGGAATTGTATTGATGATGACCTTTAGGCCTGATTACTGCACCACAGGTAAGTGGTACAAGGGGAGTCATCTTATGTAACTGCCAGCATTCACCTATTTTTCGTCTTAACTTGTTACAGATATGTTTACTTTGTTGTCCCTTATTTACCCATGACACCCATACTATATGCTCCCATATCACTCTCCTTATTCCTATACTGACTCATCTTAATAGGCCCCGCCCCTCCTACTCCTTCCCCTCTTTAACTCGAGCGGCTCTTGCCCGCTGAACTTCCCCTTTCCCCCACATACTATGGTCCAGGAGTGGCCGAACCATAAGCCAACTCCCCACATACTGACATCATTAGCTTGGTTAATGGAGAAGCTCTCCTCTGTCACTGTGGGGAATATATGTTATATACTAAAGTATAAAATGAAGTTCAATTTTTATTCGTCCTAGCTTTATCTCGCATTCCATTTGAATCTGATATGCAACTGTAATATATAACTAGCTCGGATGTCATTCTTATCTTTGGACAAATTATGTATGTTATTTTGTCCTCTGTTTGTTATTCTCACAACTAATAATTATTTAAATGAAAAAAATTTTTATTTTCATTTATTCATTCATTTTATAATTGAATAACACTTTGATATTGTTTGAGCCATGTTAATTCTTTCGGGAGATGAAATACCACTCATGCACTAATGTCACAAATTGGAATTCAAGTGCAGTGCCTGACATTTAATGAACATCTCTCCATATAGGTCTGCAGGAATATTCTGTTGTTCAGTGAATGCAATTACTTATTAAATCTCACTTTGCTTGAGAAGAGTTTCAATTTATATGCCATTATTTCAATAATGCCGTAAATATACATACACCTGCAAAACAAGTACAGTGTATGATATAAGGAGGTATTGGATTCCCATGCTGGATGGCAACTTGTAACTCTAGAGAAATTGCAATTTCCTCTCACATAAGACTCGTAAGCTGTACAGTATGTAATATTGTTTTTATTATAACAATAAATATACCGTTATTTTCTAGTGAGCGTTAATCAGGTCAATATATTCATTCATTTGTTCTTTTCATTAAAGGGCAGTAATATATTTCATTCAAATGAGATTATGAAATAAAAATCTTTGCCAGGAGTTTGATAGGAAATTATGTTTCTTAAAACAAAATACATTGTTATTCTAGCTTATGGTATCTAATCAATATGCAGTCTGAGTGCTGATTTTTAATTTTATTGACACACTAGAATGTCATCTGTCAAGTCTCCTTTTAAATAATTTATACTTGCTAACAAATTGCATGTCTATATATTCTGTCAAAGAGGCAGGATGTTGATAATATTTTTTTTTAAAAGAAAAAGTACTTTTATTATTGGTACATGGAACTGTAAAGTTTATTCCACTTACAGGGACATTAACTACCAGATGGTACAGCTTTACCTGTGGGTTCTATAATGGTTAAAATAAAAGAATGGCTTTAAGGAGAGCTGCAGGTACAGAAGGAAAATACTATCATGGTGAGTAGTAACCATGTTACTGAGGTTGTAACTAGGAGTTTTATGTCCCTTTAAAATGTTTAAATATGCATCATTAAATAATTACTCTGAAATTTGTAGTTTCAATTCACCCCTTAAAGGCAGCAGTGCATTATGTGGAATGTAGAACATTGACAATGCTACATGGTGCACAGTGATTGGCTGTTATGTGTAAGAGTTTGTTTATATTGCTCCATATTTGGACTTAGTAAAAGAAGTAAGAAAAACAACATTTAATACGCTTTTCATGAGGGAGAAACAATACAAATTGTTCTAACAAAATACGTTTAAAAAAAAAAAAAACACATCCCCCCTGTGCCTACAGCTCTCTTTAAAGCTATCAACCCTTCAAAAGTGCTGGTTAATGAAACACTGCATCTTCATACTGGGCATCACCATTTTGGAATTTAAGTATTCTTGTACTCTGTGACAGAAGTGGTGCACGGTCACAAATCAGTGATATTGTTGTCTTTGTGACAAGCCATATAATGCATTCCAGTTTAGTGTGTACAATACAATTATTGCCACCTGGAATTGCCCCCCCCCAGTGGCAAGCTGCTCAATCAGCCATGATTGGCACTGTCCCTTTGCCACCACCGCTGAAAACGATTTCTGCAACTCAGCCATCATTGCCTACACATAGCTAAGGTCTGCCGTAACTGGTCCCTGAATCCGGTTGTCCCTAATGCTTGGAGAAGCTTCGCCAAGCACATTCTGTTCCGGAGAAAGAGAACAATTTCTGATCCCAAGCTCCTTTCATACCTATGCCCAATCCCTATACTGCACTTTGGGGGTGATTCTATAAAATTCACCAGTCTAGACATGGTTTTCCACACCGACACTCTCAGGGGTAGCCCTCATAGAATTCTATTTAAAAAGGTGCTTTTCCTGTGAATTGCAAGATGTCTCCCATAGAAATAATCAGAGCTCTGTTATGTAAAAGTTTGCAAGCACAGAGTAAGACCCCAGTGTATGTTTAACCCTTTGAGTGCTAAGCACTTTCCCACCTGGGTGCTAATTTTTTTAATTTTTATTTTTATTTTTCAGATCCCCATGACTTACACTGTTGGAAAGGTTAGGCGATTACCTTTTGAACGGTGGGTCTTGGGGGTCTGTAGCTGTTTAGATGCCTGAGATACAGGCTTCTAAGCAGCATGCCCCCACTCCTATACTTAACATTGTTAAGTATAAATAAAGATGTGCAGTGACGTCACCACGCATGACGTGGAGCCCCAGTGATGCCTGTTACTATGCAGGTCCGATCGCTGGGGTAGGAGCGGGTGGGAGCCCCTAGATCTCCCTCAAGGTGGGAGAGTGCTAGCGACGGCTCTGAGCCGTCGTTAGCACCAGAGTGGGAAAATCAAATTACGCTGTTTTTAGTACACTGTACCTTAAAGGGACATTAAACCCAAAATTTGTCTTTTATGATTCAGATAGAGGATACAATTTTAAACAACATTCCAATTTACTTCTATTATCTGTTTTACTTTATTCTTTTGATATCCTTTTTTTAAGAAATAGCAATGCACACAGATGAGCCAATCACACGAGGCATCTATGTGCAGCCACCAATCCGCAGCTACTTAGCCTATCTAGATATACTTTTCAGCAAAGGATATCAAGAGAATGAAACAAATGAGATAATAGAAGTTTATTAGAAAGTTGTTTAAAATTGCATGCTCTTTCTAAATCATGAAAGAAAAAATATGGGGTTCATGTCCCTTTTAAATTTACTGTTATTTTCTTATGCATATTATTTTGATAAAAGCTTGTCACCAAGAAAAAATTGTTAGATCTGTAAGACGGAAATGTTGTTTTATGTTTTCGGTAAAATACTATTTTTGGTTATCTTTTTGTTACGACTTTTGGTGCACTTTACCAATGCAATATTTTTCCTGAGTATTTTTGTGTGAATAATTCAATTATTTGTTTTGTATGATTTTTTTAAAATTTATGATTCTAATGTATGATCTCCTTCCCATATGAAAATGCAGTATATACCCCTTAGCAAGATACCCTGTTTTCAGGGTAAAAGTGGCTTTATATAATTACCCTATGGAAATGGGACTAGTGAGCATCCTTATAGAACCTCACCAGCCCAGTGAGCTTTTTAGAATCGAGCCCTTGGTCTTCCATGGGGTCAAAATCCCCTCTCCAATATTCATTGCTCCAGGGCTGCCTTTATTGTCCCTCATTCCTATTTTACCTTTGTTACACAACTTTTAAACTGTGTAAAAAAAACTGCAAAGATGTAACTCTTCTTTCTATTGTGCAAGCTAATCCAAAGTGTTATGTACAGCTGTCAAAAGCCATCAATGTCACGGATCTGTGAAAGAGCACAACAATATGTGCATTCCAAGATGGTGGTGCACGACGGCTTTAATGAGAGCTGCACACAGTGGTGGTTCTAGATTTTAATATTTGGGGCACTAATGGCGGTAACAAAGGAGGTAAAGACGCATCACACATAATATATGGAGTCCTTTGCCGATCATTGGGGGCGCTTCACATGCTTTTGGAGGTATATAGCACCCCATAGAACCGCCACTGGCGGCAGGTACAGGAGGAAAAACAGTAACATGTTCACCACGAGTAATAACTATGGAGCCGATTATCTAAAGGTCTCTGGGCTTGTGAGATTCTCTAAAAATGCTTGCCAGTCCTTCTATTTCCCTGGTGGAATTATATAAAGCCACTTTTTGCCCTGAAAACAGGGTGTCTCTCTAAGGGGGGTTTACTGCATTTCCATATGGGAAAGAAATGCATACATTACAAAAGTGCACAATTAAATTCATAATTTAAAAATCATACAAAATGAATAGTTCAGCCATTCACACAAAAATACACAGGGAAAATTTGTATTTTTAATGTGCATCAAAAATCGTAATAAAATTGTTCATCAAAAAACGTTAAATTTGTATGTAAATTAAATAGAAATACATTACATTAGATGTGCACAGCATAAATTGTAATTTGAGTACACTGGATGTGCAAAAAAAAAAAAACACATAAAAATGTATACTTCGAAGTACAAAATACAAAGCATAATAGTTTTTTCGTAAAATGGGCAAAACATGGGCATATATGAAATTTTCTCTCAAATCCCAGTGTAATTCTCTAATTATTTCTGCCCTACAGTTCTCACTGTGTTTCTTTTTTTCTTGCAAATGAAAGGGTGGCGAGGTTGTGACAAAATTCTTAAACTACTTTATACCCTAATAGAAAAATACATGCGTACGAAAAAGGTGATTTATAAGATGCTATATGCAGAAAGTAGCATGATGTGATTTATATTGGCTGCAGGATTTAATTTTCAAAGCGGCCACCCTGTTCACGGCTAACTTTGCCCTACACAGCGAAGTTTCCCTTTCCAGCGAGCTCCATTCTTTTCAATAGGAGACATCTCGCCACTCGCAGGGACCTCCCCTTTTGTAAGATAATTTTACCTAGGCAGCCCCTGTGAGGGTCGACGTGAAAAACCACGTCTGATCTGGCGAGGTTTAGATAATCGGCCCCTATGCTTCTGTAGTTGTATCCAGAAATGTAACAGACCTCCCAACTGTCCCAATTAATGCGGGACAGTTCTGGTTTCTGAGCTCTGTCCCAATGAGGGATGTCCCTTAACCACCTCTCATGGACTTCCTGGACACTCCCATGAACTGCCCAGAAGTGTCACCAATGCCACCAATTATCATGAGCCGGCCCCTCCTGATAGAGCACTGCCTACAACCTCATGAGTCTTAGATAGCCAGCCATGCATGTTGGGAAGTGTTGTTTAATGTCTCTTTAATGCTTTTAAAACATAAAGTTTGTGATAATTCAGGATACAATGAAATTAGGTAAAATTTTCCTTTATTCAAAACCATTAAAAACAGCAGACTCAGTAAAACAAGGGATAACCATGGCAGAAAGTCTGACCGGTTTTGGTCCTTAGACTGTAATCATTAGCTCTTAAAACCATGTTTTTTACGCAGATATTTTGCAATGTAGTAAATGATTTTTTTATATATACAAAAAGAATTGCCTTTCTGTGACTTCCGTATCCCTTTAAATATAAAACCAATATACATGGTTCTATATGTTCCTATAATTCTCTTATTAAACATTTCATTCTGAAGAAAGACCTTTATATGTAGTAGAGACATTTATCTGTAAGCAGGGGTGCCATTTCTTCTGATGCTTGACTGCTGCGCTCAGTGCTAGATCTGCATTTTCCAAAGGTTAAAGACTTGATCAAAAATTGAATGAAGCTTTTAATAGTAAAGAGAAAAAATCTGATCTTGATTCTAGAGCTAATTACTTGTTCCACTTGACAATGTTGGTTTCTGCAAACTTTTGAGTATTGTCAAAAGGATATAAATGATTCTGAAATTAGAAACCTAAGAAAAGTTTCATAGAATACAATAATAAAACTTTTATAGAGAACTTACATTCGTCAATTTTTAGTCAATGACTTTTTACAAATTCATCAGGTTTTTATACTGGCTAAATCCAAACTTGTATATGTCTTATTGGATAATTAGTAGTTGCAAACTGATATTTAACTCCTCACTTGCAAGATTATTATTTTTTCTGTGTAATATAATCTTGAAGATTTCTATCTAAAAAATATGTATTTTATTTATGTTTGTGTATAACATTAGTACCTAACGAGAACTTAGAATGAGTTAATTTGCTGCTTTATTATGAAAGGGATTTTTCTTTTTTTCCCGATAATTTTTTTATAATAAGCTGTGACTGGAACTGTGAGGTGTCAACAATAAATATAATATTAGGAAACGAATATGCAGTTGTACAGTTGGGGTAGACACTAGAAATGCTCTCATGAGATTTTTAGTTACTAGGTTGCCAACTGTAATTTAAACATTAATATCAATTTAATTATAAATATCCAAAGAGAGAAAAAATAACAAACTGTTGAATTTACTCCCAGGAGAACTTGTGTGAAATTGTACATTTGAGTAACTTACTTGTGAATACATCAGATGGCACAATACAGAAAATGCTATCTATAAACATAACTATGTTCCAATCTGGTCTTTCATCAATGGGAATAATGTGGCTAGAGTTTTAAATATATTATCCAGCAACCAAAAACTATTTAGGAAAGCACAGGGGATATCTGAAATGCAATTTTTTCTATCATGGATTTAATAAAAATGCTTTATATATTTATAAAACAAAATTCTTTTTTCATGAGAGTGACCTGAATTCTTCATCAACAATTAGACTGTATATCTGGGTATCTTTTTAAAATCTTATTAAACCAAATTAGTCACTCATCAGTATTGATTACATCAATACATTCAGCAAGAATCTTTGCAATTTCATTTGCATCTACATTGATTTGAAGTCCATGAAATGTAATGTTGAATGCGCAAATGTATTGTTGCCTTGTGACAAATGTTTGTTTGGCTGTTGTTGGTTAAGAAAATTAATGAAAAACTTTGTTATTGTTATATTTGATGCATTTTTAAAATACCCATTTGTATAGGTTTGTTAAAATGAATTTAAGTTAATAGCATAGACTGATAAGATCTCGAACAGACTAATTCATAGTTATTGATATTTCTGTCTGCGTTAAAAAACAAAAAAAACAACAACAAGTTAGTTAATTCTGCATAGTTGAAGCTAGGTTTCAATCTTTTCTCATTTATTCCTTCCGGCCTGTGCATCTGTATAAGTATTGCATAGAAAGCTGCGATATTGTTTTGAATGCGATTATACAGTTTCTGCTATCAAGAAAGCTGCAAGCATTGGGTGTCCGCTAACATTTTTACAGTCTGGAGTAAAAAAATAAAATACCTTGAACTTGATACTATCAGTTGCAGTGCGCATCAGAAGAGAGTTGCCTGTTGCATTTCACTTTACAAATGTGGGCTCATTGTCGTCAAAATAGAGATTCATTTGGTACTTGTGCCTTTTTTACCTTCACACCATGACTACAAACTCAGAGAAAAAATAATCAAAATGTGAAACAGACAAAAATGTACAAAGGTATATCATAAATGTGAACAAAGCATTTGCACATTGATCTGGTTAAAAATACATAATTTTCTTTCCTATTACATGGAGAGTCCACAATGTCATTC
>CAJPDP010067713.1:0-10013 GCA_905336975.1 Bombina variegata variegata
ATAAATATGCAAACACACACATACACCAACATACGCACACATATACATGCACATAACACACACAAAAGCACATAAATATGCAAACACATACATACACATACCAACATATATAAATGCATACATAACACACACAAAAGCACATAAATATGCAAACACATACTAACATATATAAATGCATACATAACGCACACAAAAGAACACATACACACATATCTATCTATCTATCTATCTATCTATCTATCTATCTATATATATATATATATATATATAGTATATATATATATAACACACAAAAGCACACATAGATAAACATGCAAACACACACATAAATGCATTCACACATGTGCATGAATACACACAGTTTGCTACATGTACCTTTATTTTGAAATATACATTTTCCTGTATATTAAAAATGTGTAGACAATATAAATGTTAACATGCTTATGTATGTGTCTAATAACTATAAATATTTTATATATACACAAAAAATGTTCATCATGCCATATATTTTAATGTGTGTAAGAGATATACAGATATTATTTTAATAAAAGATATATTTTCATGCACTATATGTGCAGTCCCAGTAAAACACAGCAGACAGCTGTCTCTTTAAATTCAGCATGACTGCAGCCAATGGCTTGATAGAGCGGTGACATCACCCACCAGCAGTGACGCAGGCCCTATTATTAAAGGGCCAATAGGAATGCATGGGAAGGGTCACATGACATCTGGGAGATGTGAAGGGGGGTAGCCAGAGGAATTGGTTTGGGTTTTGTCATTGTATGATCCTGCATCCTAAGAATTAATCAGAGCTGCTGTTTCTATGGGAGGAAAAAAATATCAGATAGACCCTATTAATCCCCTGCAAACTACCAAAGCAACCTGACATCCAGGACACAGGAAAGCTGCATATCTGTTATGTCAAAGGAAATATCGCACCTCTGGATCAAGGACAGGATGACAAAAAGGAGGGTCACTGTGGCCTAAGCAAATCCTATAGGAAGATCAGCTAAGTAGCATCCCATTTAATGCAGAAGGTCTCAGCTGTGCTGGCCTCCTATCCCATCCTGCACAATTTCCCATAATTACAGGTCCACTGGGAACAAGAATTTGTGGCTCATTTCAATTCAATCCCAGAATTCTCTCCTACTCCTCTTCTGCTTCATCCCACGGGGGAAATCTGTAAAGGGAAGAGATGATTTTATCTTTGAACGGAAATACCTGTCACTGTTGTATAACAGAAAAAAGGAAGAAAATGAGCTTTGGATTCTAACAAAAAACAAAAAAAAGCAACTCCCATTAAAACAAGGGATTAAAAAAAAAAGGTACAAATATATTTAAAAGATTTCTCTCTTCAATTTTAAAAGGACTCATCATTTTTGGGCATTAGCAGATAAAGAGTTAATAGAACATCATATTAAAAAGGGGAGAGGTTCTGAAAAAAAATATCTATAAGATCCCATATCCCATAAGGAATCTGATGTACCATTGAACATATCTGTTGATTACATATTGGTGAATTTTGGGGAGTCACTGTTTGGTTTTTTACAAATTCCACAGATTCTTCTTGGCAAAATATAAACCAATCCTTAGAAGTGAAAAATCCTAAAAAAAAGAATTAAACCTGGATACGGACTATATATACTTTGCCAGTCCGAGGATTTCCTTTTTTTTGAGTGACCCTTAAGTTGTGTCATGTCAATGTATACCTTTTCCTAAAGAGTGAGCAATTTTTTTAAATAAATAAGGTAAATAAGTGTAAATACCGTATATATTGGATTACTATTTTAGAAACTCAATGAGCGTGTACCTGGCATGGAACTTGAATACAGATGCATAAATACCTTAGTATGAAAGAGATCATTTTGAAATCTTAAAACCTGTATTGTATTATTAAATGTAATGCTATCTTTCTAGTGCAGAGTATTTTTCTCAGGTTCCTGTAATCTATTTGAGACCTGGCTAAGTTTCTTTTTTTGAATTAACAAGGGACGTTGCAGGAATATAGTTTGCAGGCACAGGTCAATTGTAAGTGAATATTTTTGTTTTCTGTCTGTCAGTCTGTTTAGCTATCTCCAAGATATAGATGTGACAGACATTTGTCATTTACAAAAGTTTAAAAGGCCTAACTTATCACATTATAATCGTATACACAGATGTTTACATTACTAGTGGTGGCTTCAATCTTTTTGGCACCAGTGAGACACCATATTTAAATTTATTTGTATCTCATGTGTATAACAAGCAACTTTCTTCTGCCACTAATATGGTTAAAGGGATATGAAACCCAATTTTTTTTCTTTTAAGATTTAGATAGTGCATGTAATTTTAAGCCACTTTCTAATTTACTCCTATTATCAATTGTTTTCGTTCTCTTGGTATCTTTATTTGAAAAACAGGAATGTAAAGCTTAGGAGTTGTCCCATTTTTGGTTCAGCACCCTGGGTAGAGCTTGCTGATTGGTGGCTACATTTAGCTTAAAATGACATGCTCCATCTGAATCATGAAAGAAAGAAAACAATTGGGTTCAGTGTTCCTTTAATAAACAAATTAGATAAAATCAAATGGGAGAAGGGATTTCAATGGCTGACTATAGATGTCTCCGCTCTACTCCAGCATCCCCCATTCTGAAGGACTAGAAGCATTGAAATATATGTTAGAAAGATATACAGACTTTCCAGATAGATTCATTATGGGATAGTTTGATAACGGCCACATCTTTGGGGATGATTGTCTTCTCAAACACAACATCATAACATATGGAAGGTTTATAGACGACCTTATCCTAATCTACAAAGATGAGGAAATAACGACAATTCCACAGCTCATGGAACATCTTAAAGGGTCATGAAACCCAAAGTTTTTCTTCCGTGATTTAGGTAGAGCATACAGTTTTAAACAACTTTCCAATTTAATTCTATTATTTAATTTGCTTCCTTCTCTTGTTATATTTGGATAAAAGGTTTATCTAGGTAAGCTCAGGAGCAGCAAAGAACCTAGGTTCTAGCTGCTAATTGGTCGCTGGATAAATATACTGATTGTCATTGGCTGACCCATGTGTTCAGTTAGAAACCACTAGTGCATTGTTGCTCTTTCAACAAATGATACCAAAAGAATTAAGCAAATCTGATAATAAAGGTAAAGTGGAAAGCTGTTTAAAATTGTATGTTCTACCTAAATCATGAAATAATTTTTTGGGGTTTAATTTCCCTTTAATTACAATAATTTAAATCTATAATTTACCTACCAGACCAATGAATTGAGAATAGAATATCTAGATCTTCATCTACAATATTAAGAAAGTCACAATATAGTCACCTCAAATTAAAGAAAACCACGCTATAGAAATACTATATTGAGAGCAGACTCCTGTCATGCACCCCATATGAGAAGGGGAATACCCAAAGGCCAATTCCTTTGCCTACGTAGAAACTGTTCGACATTAGAAATATATAACATAGAAGCTAATAAACTTACCAACAAATTAATAGCCAGAGGTTACAACAAAACCATTCTTAACAAAATCAACTCACAAGTTGCCAAAATGGACAGACAAACTCTATTGAACCAAACTAACAGTAAAAACATGAAACCCAAAAAAATTAACATACATAATGACACTCACACAAATACAACACAGAATTATACAAACGTATCGGACACAGATGAGATATACTTTACAACTAAATATAGTACACAATTTTATAGCATATGTGGCATTATAATAAAATACTTACCAGTTCTGAATGGAGATCTCACACTCAAATTCAAATTGAATAATAAAATAAAATACGTAGCCAAAAAAGCTACTAACATAGGAGATATAGTAATGAAAAAAAGTATTAACAGTGAACCAAGGTGGAGGAATTGGCTCACTCCAACTCTGGTATCCTACAAATGTGGCCATGTTCCATGCAAAACCTGTACATACACTAACAAAAGCAAAAGATTTACTTCAACACACACAGGAAAATTATATAATATAAACAGCAGAATCAACTGCATATCCACATTTGTGATTTATTTAGTAACTTGTAAACATTGCCACTTTCAATATGTGAGTAACACCAACCGCCCCTTAAAGAACAGGATCAAAGAACACCTCATCTCCATAGAGGAAGAGATACCAAGAACACCTTTAGCTAAACATTTTCACACACACCATACAGGCACGTCAAATTCTTAATTTTTAGTCATTGAACACATAGAAAAAAATAACCAGGAAGGTGACAGATTAAAACATCTATTAAGAAGAGAGATCTACTGGATCTTCACACTAGCCACTAGAACAACATTGGGCATTAATCGCAGATATGATGTGAACCTATTTGTGGACTAACCAATACCCTATGACTAGGTTTCAAAGTCTAATATTCAAACAATCAAATCTAACAGGAACTACATACTGTAACTTATTCCCATTATCCATACCATACATCTGCTACATCAGCATATATGATACTTAAGATATATAAGTTATAGGAATACTAACATACATATTCCCACCCATTTACCTTATTTTTGTATGCAAAACTATATGCAAGACCAATAGCAAATAACTCCAACACAATTTTACTTCAATTAATTTGAAAGACAAATCCCAACATAGATGAGATCTTAATTCCAAGATTTAGGATTAAACTATAGGAAGATATTATTTGCAAGCAAATATATGCATGTTTTCTAAGTGTAATAACTTATCCTTTTAAAATTCTTAATAGTGTTTTTGTTCATATTTTTACCAAAGTAAAAATACATATTTGCTAATATTCCCTCCAACTCTATCTGTATTAGGTAACAATAGTAAAGCCTATATGGAATATAGCCTTTGAAATTAATATTTAACTAAAACAATCTTGGAAAATCATTTAATTAAATCAAATATCATTTTATTGTAATAGCCAATGCACAGCAAAATGTAAAATGTGAAATTTGTTCTACCATGTCATCTAATTGAATTACCTTACACCAGCATACTCCAGATGAATCTTCCCCTAGTGGGAGTAATTACATCACCTATTGGTTGATAACCTGTATTTATACTCACCTGGAGTACCGGGTATCTATCTCTGATGAAGCGCATGTGCCCATGCATGAAACGTGTCAGATAGTAATAGTTTTCCTGTCTCACAGTTTCCTACCTGAATAAATCTACCTTTGCATTAGCATTCTGGCTCCGGTATTTACTTTTCTTCTTATAACTAGTTCATTGCCAGACATTTTTCTACTGCTGAAGGCCAGACAATTTATTTTTCTACATTTGTATCCATTTTATCCATTTGTACTTAATTTCTAAGTGTAGATTTATTAGTATTTTTGCTTTTCGATTAAAACATAATACATCTGAATAAATGTAAAAAAAAATAATACTATCCAATATATTTTTAACAACTTTAGTCCTCTCACAAAGGCATTGATGATAAAAGATTCTCCTGCTTGGAGAGAAATTTTAGTGCATTCTTTACAGGCGCTGGACTGAATGCTAAAATAAATAAATGATGGAACCTGGAACTGGTTTTCAGCCTTTTTCTTATAGAATTCAATGTGTTCAGTCCCTGTGAAGTCTGCACTATAATTTCTCTAAAATCTAGAGAAGCTTTGATCGTCAGGCTGATAAACAGTAATGAAGCTCTCTAGGGAACTGAAGCTATCAGTTTTATTTTAAATAGAAGAAATACAAAGTGCAATGTAATATGTAAAAGATACACATAAATATACAAAGTATGGTCCTAATTTATTAAAGTTACACAGAAAGTGTCAAAACATAATCAGAATTTGTAAAATCACAATCCTAAATACACTCTGTATGTAGAATCTATATGCATTAAAATACAAAATAAAAATTTCAAACTTTAAATGTAATACAAATTAATCTGAAGTCTAAAATAATATAAAATACAATGCACAAAGTGTAAATGCAGCAGAACTTCCATGTAATGCAGTGCTATATTGCACTGGGCTTGTTTCTCCTTCACATCCAAAAATGCAGGGAACACCCCTTGGAGAAGTATAACAAAATCTGACTTTTTAGAATCTCAGTGCTGGAGGATCATTTTTATTTCATATCATCTGAGAAGAGAACTTTATATTGTTAGGCCCTAAGAACATTTTTAAAAAGCCCTAGTTCCTCTGAATATTTGAATACTATTTAATTATAGGTATTTATAATTTAAGGGACAATACAGACTGAAAATTACTAAAAGAACAAAATAATTATGCCTACTTCCAAAACCCAAAATTGTCATTACCTTGTTTTCATAGTGAAACCATACACACCTAATTTAACCCCCTAAAAGTATATGTTTTCTAAAAGTGCCCTTCTTAAGTAATATAAAAATAGGTATTCATCCATAGAAATACGCATCCAGGAACTGGCTTTAAAAATAGGCGTTTTTTTTTTAACAGAAAAATATTTTCATGCTTTCTTTAAATAATATTCTTGACATATTAATCAGTACGTTGTAGCAAATAAAAAAAAAATTGGTAATTAATAATGCTCCATGTATCCTGAGCTCATAGATACCAAACATTTATAATATACGTCTTCTTTAATAGGCAACATATATATTATATTATTATACATATTATACACCTGTTGAAGCATACAGTTATTAGAGCTGAATTAAAAATGCTATATTTTAATTATCATGGATTATGAAATTGTGGACTTAATTTAAC
The DNA here is from genome assembly GCA_905336975.1 of Bombina variegata variegata. NCBI lineage: Eukaryota > Metazoa > Chordata > Amphibia > Anura > Bombinatoridae > Bombina > Bombina variegata. The sequence continues at coordinate 6,679 of CAJPDP010067713.1, forward strand.
CCCATAAAAGTGTATGATTCTTTAATGCAGGCCCCCTTATGTGCCAGGCCCTCAGTCCAGGTCCTATTGCCTGACTGGTTTCCCCATCACCCTTAGGGATACTTTCCTAGGGTCATATTACAAATACATACAGAAACAGAAGTGCTCTCTCAGGACCTAACAGCTCAATAGCTTGTTCTATGATGATTTACCACCTGGGAGCAGCCTCTTTTAGCCCATTTGTACTTTTCACAGAGAGGAAATTTCCTGAAGTATATCAGTTTGATCCCTCCTAACAAAGTCAGTCTAGTCCCAAAATACCAGGCAATCTCTCTCTGAACAAGGAACATGGCAACCCCAGACAATCGATTTTACCTTCTTTTGGCCCCGTCAGTGAAGTGCAGCTACATTACTCTAAGAACATTCTAATGCGCCATAGTACAAGTTATTGACCTTTTGCCTGGCTGCTCATTTCGTCCCTGCTCATAGGATAATTTATCGATATGCATTTGCAGCTTCTGAGAACTTGCAGTTCAGACTTGCAAGAGTAAGTCTGCAACAATATTTTTAAGAAACAGTCTTTGCTTCTTATTCTAAGTGGCAGAGATAAATCACCTCAAACTTGCTTGTTTTAGGTAATTAATAGGCTTGCTCCAAAACATTTAGCTGCCCAAGAGCTAGGGGAAGGATTGAACAACAGTTCTCTTCTGAGTTTTAAATTTTACCAATTGCAGGTGAATAGGTTCTCTGCTTGAGAACTTGTCTGCCTGCAGCTTGATAAATGTTCCTGTTAGACATGCTAGTATCAGTCTAGGTATAATGGTGAAAAAGAAAACAGGTGTGTTTTCATTATGCAGAGCCACCACTTATTAGCTATGTTTTGCAGAGCCACCACCTAGGTACATTATGGCATGCATAAGTTAACCACTATAGCTATTATAGTTATAATAAATCAGAATAACAGTCAAGAATTTGATGTGATAACATAAATCTATTTTCTCTGTCATTATAGACAACATGCCCATAATATGAAGACAAATTCCAAAGCCCATAGTGTTTCCAGACACTGTTTACATTTTCATAAAGGGCAAAAAAATCCAATAAATATTACGCCCATTGGGTCTATCTCTAGATCACAAAAGGATGCTTTTTTGACACTTAGAAAAAGAAAATCCTACTGGATTAACAAACTTAAAACCCTCCAACCCAATGGCCTTAATGAAAATTTGGATATGGCAGTATTTATTTAAAGATATGGTAGTTTTCTTCTAAATATATAGGGTAGCCACCTATCTATAGCGACATTGGAGAAGATTTACGAGCTTCTGATAAAAATGAAACAATCCAAAAGATCGTTCATGTTCTGATAGAAGGGCCAATCCATTACGTGTCAGCAATATTATATTATTTGGAGACTAGTAAAATTGGGATTCCATGTGAATATATGTTAATTGTAGATTATTTTGTATTAACCTGATGATTGGATTAGGGTATACACTTTAATAGTAATATATTACAGATTTAAGGAGTTATTTGTTGACATTGGTCATGCTTATTCCAGTTCCTGTACTGTAGTGACAATAGGGAATATACATTTTTTATGAGTTTATTGAGTTTATTATACACTTATCTAGATTTCACTTCTATAAAAACACTAGTAATCTTTAGGAATTACACTATATGCACGTTGGCATATGTGATGGTACACACATTGGCTGATGTGTATATTTATGGGTGATACGCACATGTATTTAATGTTTTTTATCTTTGGCACTTTATGATCATTTTGAGGATCACATTTTGTTATATATCGGTTAGGGCACTGGAGTCAAGCACTGTGACTTAGTTATTCTTTTTTTAGAGAGACCTATATATAGGTGTTTTTGGTTATTCATGTGATTAAATTTTATTTAGTATTATATTTATATATCATATATCTTGCACTTTGTGCAGAGGTTAATATAGTTTAGAATAGTTTTATCAACACTCACCTTTATTTATTCATAGGTTTGATCAGTCAAATTCGTCACACTATATCGTTAGTCACATTTCTCATATATTCTGTTATTAAGTATAGTTTAGTATATGTATACCAATATTCATTCTTACACATACACAGGTGTGATATATTATACTCTGTACACAATTTTGTTAGTCACATGGTTATATTGGTATTATTAACATATATGATTATCTATATTTTTTAAGATAGGGGTTGTTTTTTCCTTTTTTGGATATTTGGAGCATTTGACTGCAGCTTATCTAGCAGGTTAGTCTATCTATAACACACTATATCTAGATTTTATTTTTATTTTTATTTATATTTGTTTTTCCCATTTCTCCATGTAGTATATAGGTTAAGGTGTAGGTTTTATAACATGATACAGATCAACGTTTATTAACGTTCCCCCGCAGTACTACACCACACTATCCCTGAGGTATACAATTCCTCTATGTCAAGTAGCGGCATGATTTATCTCCCTGGTGCCTCTCATAAGCTCTGAGTGTAGATGTGTACATATAAGATGACGCAGTGGGGGGTATGACTGCTATCTGACCTATGGTGATCTTGCAACCATTTCTTTATCAATCCTCTTCTGAACAAGTGACTTGTGATTGGTTTGCAGATCACACATCCTCTTTGTTTAGGGTTAGTAAGAACGATAGAGAAGTTTAATGGCAGCGTGATAACCATCGGGCTCAATAATCGTTTAGTAGATGCGTTTTGTATATTGCTATAAAGCGGGACACAAATGTATATAGCTCAAGTTTATTGTATACATTTATTCGTCATATTAACTATTCTTGGTGAGTTCACTTTTGCTGTGGACCGTAAATATGATTACCAGTATTTAACGTAGACTTGTATCTCTTTTTCTTATAAAAGGAAAAAGTTTTTCTTTGGTTTGTTTGGGGTTTGTATAAAGACGAGCATATGAGGCTGTGTAAATTGCAATATGTATGTATAATAATCATCATTGCGCACATAGGATACATGTGTAAATGGTAATATGTATGTATAACAACCATCATTGCGAGCATAGGATACATTATTGCAATATTCGGTTTGTTTTATGATTTGATTTAATATACTATACATTATTTGCATTGTTCACAATTTTATGTTTATGGCCAGGGTTTTTGAGCATATGATGCTGTGTAAATTCTAATATGTATGTATAACAACAATCATTGCGTGCATAGGATACTTTATTGTAATACTGTGATTGATATATCTTCTCATTTAATATATTATACATATTGTTCACAACTTTATGTATATGGCCAGTGTTGTTTACCATACATCACCATGACAGTGAAACCAAAAGGAGGCCTAGAAACACAGATGGCTTTCA
>CAJPDP010067880.1:0-11332 GCA_905336975.1 Bombina variegata variegata
TATCCCCTGAACCCCCTTAGCATGTAAGCCTAAGAGTCCAGCTGTTTGTAGATCACCTTCTTAAGAGCTGACTACAACAGTGCAACTCTTGGCAGGGCCCTCTACCCATTTGATCCCTATAATTGTTTTGTTGTACTCCACATTTGCTTATAGCGCTGCGGAATCTGTTGGCGCTCTACAAATAACCGATAATAATAATAATAATAATAGGTGGTGGGCAATACTTATATTTGTCATTAATATTTATTTGCTTACTGTCATCAATTGGTTGTTAACTTCAGCTCAAACATAACCAGATAAATGCCGATTCATATGGACTTTACATGGAGTGCACTCGCCTTGGCAGTATTAGAAACTCCATATCAGTTTTTACTGAAATTTGCCACCTAAATTAGTAACTAAGTAGGACTCGCCCAAACCCTGATATCCATTTTCAAAGTGCTGTTGGGTTCATACTTATCTACCTATGTGAATATATTTTAGCCTACACCCTAGGTTCATATTCAAAACTTAAACCTAACATTATAAGTTCTCATGTTGCTATAGCATTTAGCTATACTTGTCATACTTTTGTTTGATCTAACCACTATTGATGAAATGTTGTGAAGGGGTGCATATGCTTGTTCTTTCTATGTTTCCTTCTTTTACAAATTACATTGTATTATCTCAAGCGGTGCTTACCCGCTGAATATTACATAAATTCACACTTTACTGTCATTGTTATATATATACTCTATGATTAATATTTATCATTAGACCTATAAGGGTCTCTGATACGACTATCACAACCACACCTTATCAGTTATGCCTATACCAGAGGGCCCATAAGTGGCCTGTTACTTATACGTTAGCTTTTAAAACAAAAAAACGGAGGTTTCAGAAGTCCATATGTTATCAATCATTTTGCTTCTTACTTATCCCATTGTATTGTGCTACATGTAAATACTGTCATTTATGCTTTGAGACATTTATTGTATGTTTTCACAAATGCAAAACCTCAATAAAAGAATATTCAAATGAAAAACCTATTTAAATATAGCAATCCTAAATAATGTAATCAATGCTCAAGCAAACCCTATGCTATTATATTTTAAGCTGCTTAATAAAATGGTTTTGTTACAAAATGGATGTGGACACCAAATTCAGAAAACAGTTCAACTGGTAAATGTAATATACATTTTATTAAATAAATTGTAAGTTTATAAGTTATCTAGTTTATTTTACATACAACTTGGTAAAAACGTACGCTTTTAGTTGTACAATACAGGAATATATTATTTGTTTTTTTAGATTACAAGAAGAGCTCAAATATATTGCACTAACAGTGCTCAAGTTAAATCAATAGTGCTTTTGTTTTTGTGCTCACATTAAAAGTTCTAAGTAACATGTTATTGCTCGAGCAAAAGCCTAGGGAGCGCTAATATCTTAGATAGCGCAGGTTCACCAAATTCCACACAAAATAAAATTCTATGGAGTCACGCTGAAAAGCACATGTAGGCTATCGTTCAAGCACTAAGCAAAGGTGTGCTAAGCCAAAGGATGAATAGTAGATTTCCTCACTAACATTTATACTATGCTCTTCTATTGAAGTATAAATCTATAAAGACACACACATGCGCGCACGCACACACATATATATATATACTTTATTTTAACATATTATACATGTGTTTTGTTATGCCTATATTCTACCTTTCACACCTTACTTCAGGTCTCCAAGAGTGCAACATTTTCCAGCTCTATTATGGATATCAGCTATCCATTGAAAGTATACGGCACACAAAATATGTCACCTGGATAAGATTCTTTGGTAAATCTTTTTTACCATTCACTTGTAATACCAGATTGTGTGCTATGGATAGCGTAACCTATGAAATCAATTACTCTTCACTTGTAATCTAGACCATATACTGTATATAGATTTAGAGCATTTGCAGACAAACTCAAATACACAAATAGTTACAGCCAAATCTGGTGAGTAGTAAGCAGTAGCGGACCTACTCAACAGAGGGCCCTGGTGCAAACATTATTTTCGAACTTTGCCCCCAAATGTACCCTATTAGTAAGCGATTGTAATAATATACATGCTGCACTGTATAATGATTTTAAAGATGGATGGATAGATAAATAGATAGATAGATAGATAGATAGATAGATGAAACTGCACTAGGAAAAGGTTCCCCTGCATTTGGATTGTACACATTATGTACACACCTATGCATAGACTGGCTGCTATGGGCCCCCCAGCACTTGGGCTGTGGTGTCACTGCACCTGCTGCACTAATGGTAGTTCCATCCCTGGTAGGAAGGCTATGCTAACTGAAGCTTTGCTTGAAACGTTCAAAAAATATTTATCAAATATTGAGCCAATAAACAGAGAATCTGGAGGCTATATGAATTTAAAAACCTCTATGTCCTAATTACTGTCATCTAACACTCGTTGTGTATAGAGATTGTAGATCAAATGAATCACATTACATCAGATAATCTGTATGTCACTGCCCATACCAAGCAAATGAGTTTGCATTAATAGTTCATATAGCAAAGTTATACTACAGCTGGAAACAAAATTATTAGTCAAGGATCAGAAATTAAATCCTACCATGGTCACTTGTAGAACATAAATTGAAAACAATTGCAAATTGTATCTCATGACAGTAATTGGCAAATTGATTAAAGAAAGTGATAAAACAAAGGTGCCATTTCTGATTTACCCCCTGGGTTTAGTGAGATCATCTGTGTTGTAAAACCAAACATTACTCCCATGACAAACGTCACAACAGTAAGTATTTAATGTATGCCTCACATGTAATCTTTATGGTGCCATTTGTCATTATAATCATCCATCCTTGCATTATTATTGCATTGCACTGACACCCACATGCAGTGTGTTTTCCTTCACTGTGACTGACAGCATCACTCATGCAACTTATATGCATTATAGCTTTAATGTCTGGGATTGCAATTCTTGTGAAATAACCTCACACCTTGCTGCTCCCTCTCTGTCAATTTCATTTGACTTATTATGCTGCTTTACAGATTAAGAAAAGCTATTTCCTGTGTGTAGAGCAGAGGTACCAATCTATAAGGGAAACAAGCAATGCTCTTGCCCGTAGCTTTGCAATCTCTTTTACTGTAACAAACTGTTTTGGTTATGCAGATACTGAATCATTGCTTACCTTTAGCCACATGTTTAACCCCCTTTTAATATAGGGAAAAAGCAAATAGTAATATTCCTCAAAAGACAATTTTAATAATGCAAGTTTATCAGTACATATGGACTTTGCATATCATATTTTGCAGTACTTTAAGTCAGTTTTAAATTGCCTACAGAACAGTATACAATGTGACTGTAATTTTCCAGTCATTATGTCTTCATTTTATTTTGAACAATGCTTCATTTCCCAACTATATTAACATGAATAAAATTACATGCTTGGATTTTGTTGCATACTTACTCTCATGCCCAGTTCAATATTTTCTCCTCCATATACTTCCATACCAGGGTCAAGCAATCCTATATCTCCAAAGTAAGCTCTGTCCACCACAAAAGAGCAGCCGATCATTGCCGGGGTTCTAGGGTCAGCAAAACATACAAATGCAAATCAACATCTTTTACAGTTGAATAGTAGAAAGCAAAACGTTATTCAGTTCACTATAAAAAGGGCAAAGCTTTAAAAAGGCATGAAAATGATAAAAAATTAAACATGTTTTTATGAAAACAAATGCTTAACAGAAAGCATAGCTGATTAAATACTGGCAAGTCCATCAGTCAGGTTTACAATCTTTTACAAAAGAAGGAATATATCCAACCATAGAAAATGACTATTAAATGACTCGAAGTTTAGTAATGCAGCACATATGTCTTATGTTCCATACTAAAAGAGTTGTTGATGTCTTTAACCTGTATATTATGTTAGACAGCACAGACTAGAGATGTGCATTCGTTTTGTTAAAAATACACATTTGTAACGAAAAGTGGATATTCGTTTGGATTGCAAATTCATCAGTATTCATTTGTTTCCATTATTGTTTTTAAGGGTTAATACTTACCATTTGCTAACCCAATCCTCTTCTTGCTAGAGCCCTGGCCAGGCTAACAGGCGGCTTAGCAAGGTCAGCTCCCAGGACCTGCGTCAAAGTTAGAGCAGGTCCTGAGAGCCGAGCACGTTAAGCAAACAGCACTAGTGTATACTTGTCCTAAGTACGAGCTATTAAAGGGTTCAGTCCCAAAAAATGTAATAGCAGCACTCCAAATTTTTTTAAAAATCTTCAAGTTTATGAAAACATCTAAGGGACATATTTATGATTGTGCAAGCAGACATGATACAAAGTATCGTATCATCATGTCTGCGGCACATCGATAAATGCCGACAGCACGCGCTGCATTTGTGATGTACTGGTGCAATGCCACAGTATTCAGGTTAATTTCCTCAGAGCAGGCGGACAAGCTATGGAGCCACGGTCCATTCGGAGCTTGATAAATATGCCCCAAAAAATCAACAACGTTTCGGGCCTCAGCCCGTAATAATTTTTTCTAGTGCGCTTCCTCCACATATAAAGAATTCCTCACCTAGAAGTCAATTGATGAGTGTGAGACAAATTGTATCTGAAGCAATTGCCGCTAAGAAAAGATTAGAGGAGATGGCTCAGTCTTTTGTGGAGAGGGGATATGATCCAAGAATGATTAAGCAAGTGATTGCACATGTAATGCATATGGAAATAGAGCAATTGTTGTCAGGGATGCAAGTTTATAAACCTAAGTCTAATCAAATTGTGAGTAGCTATAATAATTCCAGTAGGGAATTTTATGTAAGCACTGGAAAATACTCCAGAAATGTAATCGAGATGTCACAGAGTTTAAGGGGCTGCCAGGCTATAGGAGAGCTAGAAATCTAAGCAATGCTTTAAGAAATGCAGAAATAGGTACTAACGAGATCAATAAACAACAATTTATAGTAGATAGGAACAATAGATATTTCCCTTGCTTGAAATGTTCTAATTGCAATAGTATGATTAAAGGGTCATATTTTATTCATCCTAAAACTGGGAAGAAATTTAAAATGAAAGGGTATAGCACATGTAATACAGCCTATGTAGTGTATCTGCTAAAATGTCCATGATCACTGAACATAAGACTGATATTAGGAATAAAAAAAGCAAATCCCCAGTAGATGATCATTTTTTTATTTTTTAAGGTTTCAGATTATTGAACACATTACAATTACTAGAAGAGGGGGCAATAGGGAACTTTGGTTAAAACCAAGAGAGGTATATATATATAAACTAGAAGACTTAGCCCCTAAATTAATGAATAAAGATTTTGCAATGTCTATTTTTCTGTGACACAAATGATCTGCCTTGACTATTTTGTGTATACTTTGGTTTGGATACTTTGATTAAAATGACTGAGATGGGTATACTTATGTATGTGTTTATGGCCACTAGATGGCACTATTGCAGTGGTTAATATAATTACTAAGGGTTAATTTAGGTGGTTGGAGGTTTTTGGGTATTTAAGGAGTGTTTTAGTGATTAATGTTTGAAACGTGATTAAAGGCTGAGGCCCAAAACATTGTTGATTCTTTTGGATGCTTTTTTCCCCCCATCCTTTATTGAACAATATATTAAATTACATACAAGATAATAAATTTTCAATACAGTGTCTTTTAACTCTTTAATTAAACAAGTGCTTGTATGATTCGCATATGATTGATGGCATTAGATAATTTTAACTTGGGTAAACAAAAACTAAGTTGTACTCACTCATTATGCTTCATTGCTTTACAATACCTATAGTATGAAAAGTCCTTGGTGAATTTTATTTTTGAGTCTCTATCGCCTTCTTCCTGGGTATCGTTGAAGTTCTTTTGGATGTTTTAATAAACTTAAAGATTTTTTAATGCATTTGGATTGCTGCTATTACCTTCTTTTCAGCCAAGCGCGCTAAGCCTGCGGTTAGTGCAGCTGGGGCTCTGACAAGAAGAGGATCGGGTAAGTGCGCAACAGGTAAGTATAAACTTTTTCACATTTAGCTTTGAACATTTACATAATAGTTTTAATGAAAACAAATGTAAATGTTTAACTAAAATTCAGTATTCATTTTGTTTTAAACTAAACGAATACCGAATAGTGAATAGTGAGCCAGTGAATATTCAGGGAAATTATTTTCCCTGTTACATAATTTTCTTGCTACACAAGTCTAGTGTGGACTATAAGTTCTCAGTAGAACAAGCTCATTAAGGTCACTAAGGATTACTTCACAAAACCTTGAGTGGAATTTAGAGGCAGACCTTACTGTGTTCTCTAAATTAAGGGCCTAAAAATGGAAACCATAGGAAGTTGTGATTTGCTGCCCATTGAAAAGATTGAAGTTATCTGGAATGCAGAATCTCAAAAGGGAGAGCAAGGTCCATATGGGAGCAACTGGCAGAGTTTTGGTGTATTCAATGTGTTTTGACTTGCATTTGCTTCTGTTTGTTATAAGAAAGAAATATATAAACCAGGTATTTAGAACAAAATACCTTAAGAAAAAATATATATATTTCTATACTGTTTTTGTGTCCTTGAACATAATTACATTGCTCTTAGTCTTATTCCATTTTTTATTTTACTTTGCGAGAACTTGTACAAAGCAGAGCTCAATGTCTTTAGGTTTCTCATGCTTTTCCTGACCAACAGCAAGTCATATTCTATTTGAACCACACAGTGTTCTGCTTGTTCTGAATAGTTTTCCTCTATTTATAGAAAAACAAAATTTATGCTTACCTGATAAATTTATTTATTTCAGGATATTGTGAGTCCACAACGTCATCAATTACTAGTGGGAATATCACTCCTGGCCAGCAGGAGGAGGCAAAGAGCACCACAGCAAAGCTGTTAAATTTCACTCCCCTACCCACAATCCCCAGTCATTCGATCGAAGGAAAATGGAAGAAACACAAAGGTGTAGAGGTGCCTGAGGTTTAGTCAAAAATAACTGTCTTAAATTTAAGGGTGGGGTTGTGGACTCACCATATCCGGAAAGAAATTTATCAGGTAAGCATAAATTTTTTATTTTTTCCTAAAATATGGTGAATCAACAACATCATCAATTACTAGTGGGAACCAATACCCAAGCTAGAGGACACAGATGACTAGGGAGGGAGAACAAGACAGGCAGACCTACAGAAGGCACCACCAAGTGAAGAACCTTTCTCCCAAAAGAGGCCTCGGCTGTGGCAAAAGTATCAAATTTATAAAAATTTGGAAAAAGTATACAGAGAGGACCAAATTACAGCCTTGCCAACCTATTCCACAGAAACTCCATTTTTGAAAGCCCAAGAAGAGGAAACAGCCCTTGTGGAATGAGCTGTAATTCTCTCAGGAGGCTGCTGACCAGCAGTCTCATAAGCAAAACAAATTATATTTCTCAACCAGAGAGAAAGAGAAGTAGCAGTAGCTTTCTGACTTTTACGCTTTCCAGAGAAAACAAACAAAAGGGCAGAGGATTGACGAAAATCCTTAGCAGCCTGAAGGTAGAATTTTAAAGCATGCACAACATCCAAGTTGTGCAACAAACGTTCCTTATGAGAAGAAGGACTAGGACATAGTAAGGAACAACAATTTCCTGATTAATATTTCTATCTGAAACAACTTTCGGAAGAAAACCCAACTTCGTACAAAGAACCGCCTTATCAGCATGAAAGATAAGGTAAGGCAAATCACACTGCAAAGCCGAGAGTTCCGAGACTCTTTGAGCAAAAGAAATAGCAATAAGAAACAAAATCTTCCAAGATAACAACTTAACATCTATGGAATGCCATGGTTCAAACGGAGCCTGCTGCAAAGCTTTAAGAACAAGGCTAAGGCTCCAAGGAGGAGCAACAGACAAACATAGGCCTGATTCTGACCAGGGCCTGACAAAAAGATTGCACATCTGGCACATCCGCCAGACGCTAGTGTAACAAAATAGATAATACAGAAATCTGACCCTTCAGATTACTTACTGACAAACCCTTCTCCAGACCATCCTGGAGAAAGGACAAAATCCTAGGAATCTTGACCCTACTCCAAGAGTAGCTCTTGGATCCAAACCAATAAAGATATTTACCCCATACCTTATGGTAAATCTTTCTAGTAACAAGCTTACAAACCTGAATCAAGGTCTCAATGACCCATTCAGAAAAAACACGCTTAGACAGAACTAAACGTTCAATCTCCAAGCAGTCAGCTTCAGAGAAATGAGATTTGATGAAGGAACGGACCCTGAGATAGAAGGTCCTTCCTCAGAGGCAACCTCCAAAGTGGAAGAGATGACATCTTCACTAGGTCTGCATACCAGATCCTGCGAGGCCATGCAGGAGCTATTAGAATTACATATACTCCGCTGTTTGATACGAGCAATGACTCGTGGAAGGAGAGCAAACGGAGTAAACAGATATGCTAGACTGAAATCCCAAGGAACCGCCAGAATATCTATTAGGTCTTGAATCGTACCTTGGAAGCTTGGCGTTCTGTCGAGACGCCATCAGATCCAACTCCAGCACTCCCCATTTGAGAGTTAACATGAAGAACACCTCCGAACCACTCCCCGGGATGAAATGTCTGTCTGCTCAGGAAATCCGCTTCCCAGATATCCACTCCTGGAATGTGGATGGCAGATAGACAGCAATTGTGAGCTTCCATCCACTGAACAATCTGAGCCACCTCCTTCATGGCTAAGGAACTTCAAGTTCCCCTTTGGTGGTTGATGTAAGCCACAGAGGAGATGTTGTCTGATTGGAACCTGATAAACCAGGCTAAGGACAGTTGAGACCAAGCCATCAGAGCATTGTAAATCACTCTCAACTCCAAGATGTTTATGGGGAGAGCAGACTCCTCCTGAGTCCATAGTCCCTGCGCTTTCATCGAGTGCCAGACTACTCCCCCGCCCAGCAGGCTGGCGTCTGGCGTCACAATCACCCAGGGAGATTTCCGGAAACATGTGCCCTGAGACAGATGTTCCTGAGAAAGCCACCACGGAAGAGAGTCTCTTGTCGACTGGTCTAGATCTATCCTCTGAGACAGATCTAAATGGTCTCTGTTCCTTTGTCTGAGCATGCATAAGTGCAGAGCTCTCAAATAGAATTGAGCAAAAAGAATGATGTCCATGGAAGCGACCATCAGACCAAATACCTCCAAACATAGAGCCACTGATGCCAGACAGAAGACTGCAGAGAGAGGCAAAAGGAATGAATTTGGATTGTCTGACCTTTGACAGAAAAAAATCATAGATAGAGAATCTATTATGTTCCCTAAGAAAACCCCCCTTGTAGCTGGAACAAGGGAACTCTTTTCTATGTGTCTAGAAAGGCAAATCTCAGGAACTTTAAATGATTCCTCAGAATTGGAACATGAAGAGACAGATGTTTCAGGTCTCTGGTCTACCTGAACTGGGCCAACAAAGGATGGAACCCTGAGAAACTTGTTTAGACCCTGTAGGTTCTTAGAAAACCACAAAAAGATTTAAACAGAATCCTAGACCCTGTTGCCAGCAGGAACTGGAACTATCACTCCCAGGGAAGAAAGTCCCAGATACAATACAAGAATGCCTCTCTTCTTATCTGGGCAGCAGATAATCTTAATAGGTGGGTTCTAAATTCTATATAGAACCCTGAGATACTATGTCCACAGCCTAGGGATTTGGGACATCTCGTATCCAAACTTAATAAAACAAATAAATCTGCCCCCCATGAGATCCGATCCCGGATCAGAGGCAAACCCTTATGCTGATCTAGATTCAGCTGCGGGTTTCTTTGAGAACTTCCCCTTAATCCAAGACTGATTGGTTCTCCAAGAAGACTTGGACCGGTCCATCTTGGAAAAGGAAGAAGAAAACTTTCCAGGCCAATTCTTCTTGTCTTGTGGCAGAAAAGACCCTTTTCCACCCATGATATCAGAAATTATTTCTGCCAGACCAGGACCAAACAAGTTCTTACCCTTATAAGGAATCGTCAAAAGCTTGGACTTAGAGGTATTATCAGCTGACAATGATTTCAGCCACAATGTGCGAGCTAGCACAGCAAAGCCAGATATCTTGGCTCCCAGCTTAATAGCCTGCAAGGTAGCATCTGAAATAAAGGAAATGGCTAGAGCCTTAATCCTGTCTTGGATCTCCTCCAAGGGAGTCTCTACCTGAAAAGAATCAAACAAAGCATTATACAAATAAGACACAACGCTTGACACCATGGCAATACACACTGAAGGTTGCCATCGGAGAACTTGATGAACACACATCTTTTAAAATAAGCCTCCAACTTTTGTCCATTAGATCCTTTTAAAGACAGGAGATGGGGAAAAAGATACCCCAGACTTCTCCCATTCCTGTGCAATAATCTCCGTAGCACTGTTGGAACAGGAAAAACCTTCACAGAGGAAGAAACATCAAAAAATCTATTAAGTTTACTAGCTTTCTTAGGGTTGACAATGACAGGAGTATCAGAGTCGTCCAAAGTAGCCAATACCTCCTTTAACAGTACACAAAGGTGTTCAAGCTTAAATCTGAAAGTTACAACTTCAGCATCAGATGAAGGAATTATACTGTCCAAATCTGAGATTTCACCCTCAGAGGCTACCAACGTATCTTTCTCATCAGACTTATGAGTGAGGGCAACTTGGGTAGCAGAGGCTGGAGCAGAAACCTTACTGTCTGAATCTCTATTTTTCCTCTTGCATTTCCCTTTAGCCTAGGAAAGGCAGATAATGCCACAGATACCGCAGAAGATACCTGGGCAACACTTTCTGCTTGCAAATAAACTCCTCCTGGAGGTTGAGACGAACTGCAGGGCACTGTATGTGACGCCATAGAGACTTGGAACAGCATCATCCTAAGAGACACAAGGGTGAGGAAAAAAAAAGAATATTTCTTTAAAGTTCTCACTTAACAGGAGAAACAAAAATTGCATGGCAACCAAAATTATGAATCAAGTCATAACAGACATATGTCCATAGGAGCAAAGCACTAGCTCCGTGAACAAACTCACAGAAACAAGCACAAAAATAAAATATTATAAAAATTGTGCTTTCACTTTAAATAAATACAAAATTGCCTCAGGGCATGAGAAGCAATAATTCACAGGAACAGACCCCTGTTCCAAAAAAAAGTATCAAAATAGCCATACACTAACCTTTATTTATTAAAGAATTTTAAAACTTAAAGGGACACTGAACCCATTTTTTTTTCTATTGTGATTCAGATAGAGCATGCAATTTTAATCAACTTTCCAATTTACTCCTATTATCAAATTTTCTTCATTCTCTTGGTATCTTTATTTGAAATGCAATAATGTAAGTTTTTGGTGAGCAACCAGGG
>CAJPDP010068058.1:0-15255 GCA_905336975.1 Bombina variegata variegata
ATATACTCAGTACCCTCTCCATGTCATAGTTTAATCACTAGCCCAACTAGACATCATATTACTTTACCTACCCCTCCCTCTCCCTTATACGAGTGGCTCCTGCCCACTGGCCCCCCTCCCCAATCCCCCCTAAAAGAAAAAGAGGTTCCATTTAAAACTAAAAGGTTAGCCACTGATTGTATAAGTTTTCTACTCTGACGCATACTTGCAAGTATGTCTGTGGATTATTATGACCGTCTTTGTAAAACATCATACTAGATGTCCTCAGTATAAATTCTTAATCTTTATGTTATCCAACCTCATAAGCAATGTACTTTATGTGGATTCAAATGACAGATTCTACTGACTATACTGTTTATATGTTGACTATTGTTTGTGTCCATAACTAAACTATAACCTTGTTGTTCTTTATTAACTCTGAAACCTCAATAAAAACACAATTTAAAAAAAATAAAAAATAAAAAAAATAAAAATCACAATACATATTAAAGGTACAACAAGGTAGGGAACAGCAACCAACACAAGGCACAGAGCAAATCATGAGTGTTTTTTAGACTTGACTATGTATTAAAGAAAAGGTCACTCCAGCCCAATAGATACATCAACATACCCTTATTGCTTCATGGTCCCAAGAAAACAAACAACAACGTTTCAGACCTCTCACAGGTCCTTAGTCATGTCTACAGGTGTATACATAATGGCTATCTTTATACCTGAATCTAGGTATCAAGACACACCCACATCCTGTATAGTAAATATCTCCTAGTGGTTACAATGTATAATAGCATTGACATAAATTACATTTTATTCTCTTAAAGACATAGTACCATATAGTGTGTTATATATTAAAAACAAATTGTAGCTACAATATATACAATAAAAAACAATGAGAGCACTATCCATTAACTTCAGATTCTATAATTAAATAAGAGAAGGCAAAAAACTACATACATATTCAGCAACTTGTAATGATCATCTTAATATGTATGTTCATTGCCTAAACAGGGACCAATCAAAATTATTATTGAGATCTTCTGGTGTAAGAGTCAGCAGCTTATGAATCCAATACATTTCTCTGATCTTTAATAGATTTTCTCGATCACCCCCTCTTCTAGGAATTTCTATCTTTTCAATGATTTGAAAGCGCAACTGGTTAATACCTATGGCCTGCTTCAAGAAAATGTGAAGATACTGGTGCTTCTTTATTGTTACATCTTATATTTGACTTGTGTTGTGTTATATGTTCACGGGCCTCTCCTGTGGACTGCAGCAATAGAAAGGAGAGTAGTTGTCACTCCTATATCTGATCCAGTTCATATTATAACAATAACCTTTGTTAACTGTTGTTCCCGGGACTTACCCAACTTAGCCGCACTCACCCCCTGGGATATCCACTGTGGGCCACCCGAGGACAACATCTGAGCTTGCCACGGACCTGTGTACTGACACACCGAAGTTACATCGCTGAGCGTCTCGCTCCAAACATCCGGCGCAGGCTACAGAAGCCTAGAAAACAGTTCACTACTCCAATTCATCAGTGTAGATGTCAGACGTTATATGTATCCTGGATCTCCGTTCGGGGGGCGGGGCTCTGTCTTCACCCGGGATTACAACTCCTAGTGTAGGGACAGGTGGATCCACAGCTGGTGCGACACAAGTAAAAATACAAAAAGGAGAGGATCCAACGTAGTAGAAAGATAAAAGTTCAATTTTATTCTGCAAACGTTAAAACGCCAAACAAGGCTGGAAACAGTGCTGGACAAATAGCCTGGGTATGTGAGCGTGACACCAGCGGCTTACATGTTTCGGCACTCAACCGTAATCATAGCCATAGGTGTCACACATGTGAACATGTTTAAAAACATACTGATACATTCTGATAGGATAAAATACAAAACACGCCCACACACCAATTATTATGACTTAACCCATAGAGACCTGTACAGGTAAGGTAAACACTAAGATTATAAAAAGAACAATGAGAAAAAGGATTTATAAGGTGAACAAAAAGATTTATAAAGCCATACTGAAATATATATACGGTATATAACCTAGTTATGACATAAAATTATGTGCATACTTAATGAAATATATTACAAGTTGAGATGGACTATCATGTATTGGAGGATATAATATATATATCCAGTAAGGCTTAATACTGGGGAGTACTATGGCATAGGACATAGATGGTAAAATATGTAAATTGTGACATAAACCACATACAGGTTCCTGATACATCTAACAATAAAAGACACTGTGCGCTGTACTACTAGCTGTATTTAACAGGTCTATAAACATATACAAGATTATCAGAAATATCTGCCTTAATAGTTGATAGGGAAAAAAACCCTATTTGCTATACACCCTATGGATATGGTACCAAATAGCCATAATTGACCCTACTAAGATGTGTTACTAAAATTCAGGTTTAATTGTTTGTTTTCAATTAGGGGAGCCACCATGATACATTGTATTCCCAAAAATTAATGAGATCATATTTAAAGTTGAGGCCCAGTGGTAACCTAGTTTTTAATGTGAAGATCCAATAAACTTCATGTTTGGCTAGGGTGTTTTCCACGCTCCCTCCTCTCTTTGGTACTTTAGCTTTTTCGATAGCAACCTATTTAAATGAGTTAAGGCTGCAATTGTGTTTGGTAGCAAAATGTTGTACCAGGGGTGTGGTTGAGGTACCCCTGGTAATGGTGGAGAGATGTTCCCTGATGCGAGAGTTAATGTCCCTGGATGTTAAGCCTACGTATTGGACATTACAAACTGTACATAAGATAAGATAAATTATGTCTGTGCTTTGACAATTTAGGCAGTTCTTAATAGGGTATGTTTGGCCTGTGACAGAAGAGGTAAACTCTCTGGTAACTAACACATAATCGCAGGGTTTGCATTTGCGATGCCCACATCTGAACATGCCTAAATGTTGAAGCCAGGAGCTAGATGGGCGAGATGTCTGTTTGAGTTGAGTTGGAGACAAAATTGATGCCAAAGTGGGACATTTCTTATATGAGCATCTCACCCCTTGTTTCACAGTCTCCACTAGCTTATCATCTGCGGCTAATAGAGGAAAGTGTTTTCTGATGATGTTACAGATTTGAGAATATTGGGCACTAAAGGTGGTTACAAAGTGTACCCCCTTAAAATTGTCACATTTGTTTTTGGGCTTATCAATCAGGAGTTGATCTCTCTCTAGACTGTCAACTGTATGTCTCGCTTCCGTTATGTGACTGTGGGCATATTTCCTCTCCTTGAGCCTAGCCTCTAGCAAACTTGCCTCCTGCACGTAATCAGCTTGTTTACTACAGTTTCTTTTTAATCTAACGAACTGTCCTTTCGCCACCGCGTATGAGGTATTTTTGGGGTGGCAGCTGGTAGCGTGCAGGAGGGTGTTGCCCGAGATAGGCTTACGATAGACTCTAGAGTCAATAGAGCCATATTGTTCTCCTATAAGGCATAGGTCTAAATAGTTGATGGAAATGGGGTCAGTGCTGTAAGTGAAACTTAGGTTTAAATTGTTGCGATTTAACATATCCAAGAATGCTGTAATTTCTGTGGGGGGACCAGACCAAATAAATAAAAGGTCATCTATGTATCATTTAAAGAAACATATATGGGGTCTGTAAGGATTGCTTTGTCCAAAGATGTTGTCAAGCTCCCACTTGCCAAGAAACAAGTTCGCATATGAGGGGGCGTATTTCGCCCCCATGGCCGTACCACATCTTTGGACATAGTAACGCCCCTCAAAGGAGAAAAAATTGTGTGTAAGTAGAAATTCTAGGATACGTATAATGTATTTTTGAAAGTCACAAGTATATTCTGTTGTTGTGCTGAGAAAGTACTCAATTGCCTCAATGCCTTTGGTATGTGGAATTGCAGAGTACAATGAGACCACATCTACTGAAAGCCAATGATAATTTGGTTGCCATCTGAAATCGGCCAAAAGCTTTAGTATGTGTTTCGAATCCTTTGTGTAAGAGAGAAGAGCAGTGACCAGTGGTTGTAATATGGCATCAAGCCACTGTGAAAGCCTTTCAAATAATGAGTCTATGCCACTTACTATGGGGCGATTCTTTACATTTGTAAGTGACTTGTGCACCTTGGGGAACATGTGGAACATGGGAATCCTGGGATGTTGTACATTCAAATATTCAGCTGTATTTTCATCAAGAAACCCATGTTCCACACCGTCATCCAAGATTTCCAACAGTAATTTCCTGTAATCATTAGTAGGGTTTCTATCTAAAATAGAATAATCAGACGGATTGTTAAGTTGTCTATGAGCCTCAGAGATATAATCGGCCCTGTTCATAACAACAATAGTACCCCCTTTGTCTGAAGGGCGTATGACCAGGTCATGTTGTTGTTGGAGGGACCTTAGGGCTTGTAGCTGTTTTTTGGATAAATTATGTGTTATTTAATCAGAATTTTCCATTACAGTTTGTAAGTCTGCTTCCACTCGGGCATGAAATGTCTCAATAACTGGCCCTCTGTTGTGTATGGGGTAAAAAGAAAATTTGTTTTTGAAGGAAGTCGCCCTTTTTATAACCCCAACAGTGTCATGGCTCTCTAGAGCTAAATTTTGGAGTGAGATTAGATCACAAACTTCTGCAAAGGTTTGAATTTCTGGTAAAGAACCTCTAGATTCATTGTGTTCAGCTACAGGCTCCATTGCAAAAGTTGGAGCATCTGAGTAATATTTTTTAAGCGTGATGTTGCGAATGAATTTGTTAATGTCTATTAGTGTTTGGAATATGTCAAAATTTGTAGTTGGTGCAAAGCCCAAAGCTAGGCCCAATAGGTCTATTTGATCCCTAGTGAGAATGGTAGTAGATAGGTTAATCACATTACTCATTTGTATTTCGTCTGAGGGCGATTGCCCCTCAACTGATACCTTTCTTGGTTGCTTGAATGTGTCCCCCCTATTCCCTGTGATGGCGGAGCCAGGGGAAAAACCTGATCTAATAGGGATTGTTCTTGAGCCGTGGAGATCCCTCCATATGTATTACTAGGTTCGTTCATTCTATTAGTTGCAATGTATTTTGAGGTTGAACTGGGGGCACTAATTCTCTCCTTGGTTCTCACTACTGTTTGTGATTGGGTAGTAGGCATAACATTTGGGATAGTGGAGGTTTTTAGAATACCTGTTTGTGCATTAGATGTCGTGTTAGTCTGAGTAACTATATCTGTCTCATTTTCTGCACCTGAGGTATACTCATTAGAGGACCTATCTGTGTCACTATCCGAAAAAGTAACCTGTTTGGACTGACCACTTCTGTGTCTGCGGTGGCCTCTGTGGTTCTTGGCCTGTGGTAAACTGCGTCTGTAATCTGAATGTTGTTTTCTGTTCCAGATATATACGGAATTTTTTTGATAATCCGTTTTGTCACGAATACATTTTATATGTTTGTTTTCCATAATTATTTGTTTACCACGGGCCAAGGACTCCTGCAAGATTTTATCAAACTTAGGAAAATCAGGGTCTGTACTGCGTGTGTTCTAACTGAAGGATATCTATTTCTGACTTAATATAATTTAAATTTTGTGTCCTGTACTGTATTAACAACATCATCAAGTGTACCGAACATTCTGATAGAATAGTGTTCCATGCATTCACAAATTCTTTATCTGAAGTATCAACCTCAAATGTGGGAAATTTAAATATTCTTAAGCCCCTCGGTATCATTTTAGCTTTAATATATGACTGAAAAGTCCAAATATCCCATTGTGCTTTAGTTTCTTTAAATAATAAAGTCTCCATTGAGTCAAAGAGTGTGCTTAAAGATAATGTCCCTTTATCTTCACGCTCACATACCCAGGCTATTTGTCCAGCATTGTTTCCAGCCTTGTTTGGCGTTTTAACGTTTGCAAAATAAAATTGAACTTTTATCTTTCTACTACGTTGGATCCTCTCCTTTTTGTATTTTTACTCTCTTGTGGACTCTCCCATATAATAAAGAGAACATGGACACTTAATCATATATATGATGTAACTTGTTCTACAGGTTAGTAATTGATTTATTTAATATTTTGTACCTTTCAGAGGATGATAAAAGTAACTTCCTTTAATCATAGAATTGCAGTTACTGCAACTTAGACAGGCAAAACAACCAATCTTATTGGTTCCAATTGTTTTTTGTACATTCATTTTTCTACTACCTATATCTGCATGTACCAAACAATCTTTTAGGGTTTTATTCCTTCTATAAGCAGGCATGGGAAGGTTTTTAAATGAGTCTATAGATGGATTTAAATCCTGCAAGATATGCCAATGTTTTTTAAGTATTTTGTTTATTTTATTACTCAATTCATTGTACTTGGTAACAAAATTTAATTTGTCAATTTGTTTGTTAGTGTTTTTCTTGATTTTATGTATTACATTATCTGTCATTGTTTTTTTTTTTGTTTGTTGTTCAACCAAAGCATGTGGTTAACCCCTTGTTTAAATTTGTTCGCCATTTCTTCTAATCTTTTTTCACACTGATATGTATCAGAGACAATGCTTTTAACTCTTACAAACTGGCTTTTAGGTAAAGTCTTAAATACATTTGGCAAATGATGGCTATCGTATCTTAATAAACTGTTCTTATCAGTAGGTTTAACAAATAAATCAGACTTCAAAAAGCCTCCTTCTTTATATACCTGAGTATCCAAAAAATTGACAGAAGTCTCACTTATCGTTAGAGTAAAATTTAAACCTGATACAGAATTATTAGGGTCATACACAAATGCCATGAGGCTACCAATGTCGCCCAGCCACACACCAAAAATATCATCTATGTACCTCCAGCAGGAGGCGCCATAGAGTAAGTGTTCCTCACAGTTGTTCATAAAAATATTGGCGTATGACGGGGCGACATTGGAGCCCATCGCTTTACCTTGCAATTGCAAGTAAAACGTATCAATGAAAAGAAAATAATTGCAACACAGGATAATCTCCAAAAGTTCAATGGAAAAAGTGATTTGGTCATCAGAATATATACCTTCAGATTTTAGTAAATACTGTACAGACTCAATTCCACTGGTATGTTTGATTGATGTATATAAGCTGCATACATCTAAAGTGTAGAGTATACATTTGTCTCCTATATGTCCCATGTTTTCAATCTTATTTAAAAAATTGCTAGTATCCCTGATATATGAAGTTGTCTTAATTACAAGAGGTTGCAAAATTTCATCAAGGAAAATAGAGATTTTTGAAAAAATAGACCCCTTACCTGCTACTATAGGCCTACCTGGTGGTCTAGTGAGGTGTTTGTGAATCTTAGGGAGAGTATAGATTACAGGGTTGATTGGATTTTTCACCAATAAACTATTTCTAAAGCTTTCTGAGATAAAATCTCTTTTCATAGCTTGTGTTGTAATGAATTCAATCTCCCTTTGTATATGATTAGTGGGGTCATTATCAAGTTTCTGATATACTAATGGGTCATTTAGTTGGCACATTATACCTTCAATATAGTCATTTTTATTCATTAAAACAACAGCACCACCTTTATCGGCTTCCTTAATGATTATGTTGTTTTTCGTTTCTAATGATTTTAACGCTTTGAGTGCTTGTTTGTCTTTGTTTTTTGTTACATAGTGGGGATTTATTTTACTTAGCAATTTTTTCACATCTTTTTCTACAAGTGCAATATATGTGGAAACACTATGTGTAGTTATTAAAAGAAATATTTTGTTTATCTTTACCCTTAGGGAGTGCATCTGTAGTGTTCATCGCAAAATGTGCTTTAAGTTTAATTTTCCTATACAAATTGTGAAGATCCTGTTTCAAACTAAAAACATCAATACCAACATCAATGCAAAAGGATAAACTCTTATTAAATAGTGACAATTCTACAATATTTAAATTGTGACTGAAAATGTTGTGAACTAAATTAACATTGCTAATGTCAAAGGAAGATAGTCCATCCATAGTAGTTTTAAACATAATGCCCCCAACAGAGTCTACAGACTTTAGAGTATTGCAAACAACACCATCAGTTGTTACAATGGAAGCTGTAATGTCTGTTGTTGTGGGAAAAAGATAGCTTGGCACCCCCCAAGTTTACATGATCAATGCCTTTTTTATGGTGTTATACAGTCGCATATCAGAGATCGTTAGTTGTGGATGAGGGCTGCATGCATTCTCACATACCTCTCTCTCCGTTGTATTTAATAATTGTAGTGGCCCTCTTTCTGCCTCTTGTGCGGCGTCCTCGTGACCTCATTGTGGTATCCGGCGGTCTTCTTTCGGTGCTTCCTGTCTGCAAGGTGGTTTCTGGTTCTGAATCTTCGGTCAAAAAACTTACCAAAGATTTGGAGCCGCTGTGCATGTCTTCTGGTGTCTGACACTTTCTCCCTCTATGACGTGTCTGTTCATATGGACCGGCTCCTCCCCTTGTGTGTAATTGGCTGGATTTCCAGCGATATACAGTGCCATTAGAATAGTCCTGTTCGTCACGGGTAAATGTGTTCCTCTTCCTGGATTTAAGCTCTTTTCTGTAGGTGGCCACAGATTTCTTGATATCGGCAATTGCTTTTTTGTAATCATCAAGAGGGACAATTTTTTTTAACTCCTCCTTCTGTGTAGCAATCTAAGCCTTGTATGTTTTGATTTCATTCTGGGCATATTTCACAGTCCAGGTGATTAAATCAAAGGAACATTTATTTACTATGCTTTTAAACTTATCACAGTAATCTTGCCTGTCGGGAAATAAAGTGGGGCAGGTAGACATTCTGAGGCCTCTTGGGATCCTTTGTACTTTGAAGTATTCAGATAGGGTGATAGCATGTAGCTCCAAAATCATCTGCTTTTTGCTATCTTTCTCCAGTTGCCTGGTTGTGATTTCAGGTGCTGCAAATTTTAAAAAGTCTCTATTGCCTGACACCATTGAGTTAATGAGAAGTGTTTGTTCCTCATTATAACCAAAAACTTTGGGACCCAAAGAAGCACTCATCTTTTCACTTTGTGGGTTGTCGTCTGCCATGTTAGTGCAAATTTCCCAAATGGCTGAGAAGTATGAAAGAAAAGGTCACTCCAGCCCAATAGATAAATCAACAAACCTTTATTGCTTCATGGTCCTAAGAAAACAAACAACGTTTCAAACCTCTCACAGGTCCTTAGTCATGTCTACAGGTGTATTCATAGTGGCTACCTTTATATCTGAATCTAGGTATCAAGACACACCCACATCCTGTATGGTAACTATCTCCTAGTGGTTACAATGTATAATAGCATTGACATAAATTACATTTTTTTCTCTTAAAGGCATAGTACCATAGAGTGTGTTATATATTAAAAACACATTGTAGCTACAATATATACATTAAAAAACAACGAGAGCACTATCTATTAACATCAGAATCTATAATTAAATAAGAGAAGGAAAAACTACATACTTATTCAGAAAATTGTAATTATCATTTTAATATATATGTTCATTGCCTAAACAGGGACCAATCAAAATCCTTATTGAGACATTTTGGTGTAAGAGTCTGCAGCTTATGAATCCAATACATTTCTCTGATCTTTAATAGATTTTCTCGATCACCCCCTCTTCTAGGAATTTCTACCTTTTCAATGATTTGAAAGCGCAACTGGCTAATACTATGGCCTGCTTTAAGAAAATGTGAAGATACTGGTGCTTCTTTATTGTTACATCTTATATTTGACTTGTGCTGTGTTATACGTTCATGGGCCTCTCTTGTGGACTCTCCAAAATAATAAAGAAAACATGGACACTTAATCATATATATGATGTAACTTGTTCTACTTAATCACAGATTGTTCATACTCTATGGCGCCTCCTGGTGGAGGTACAGAGATTATATTTTTGGCATGTGGCTGGGTGACATTGGTAGCCTCATGGCATTTGTGGATGACCTTAATAATTCTGTATCAGGTTTAAAATTTACTCTAATGATAAGTGAGACTTCTGTCAATTTTTTGGATACTCAGGTATAGAAAGAAGGAGGCTTTTTGAAGTCAGATTTATTTGTTAAACCTACTGATAAGAACAGTTTATTGAGATGCGATAGCCATCATTCACCAAATGTATTTAAGGCTTTACCTAAAAGCCAGTTTGTAAGAGTTAAAAGAATTGCCTCTGATACATATCAATGGGAAAATAGATTAGAAGAAATGGCAAACAAATTTAAAGCAAGGTGTTATCCACATGCTTTGGTTGAACAACAAAGGAAAGAAACAATGACAGATAATGTAATACATAAAATCAAGAAAAACACTAACAAACAAACTGACAAATTAAATTTTGTTACCAAGTACAATGAATTGAGAGCTTGCCGACACTTCCGTTGGCCCACCAACTAATGGTCACAGCTTTAGATTTCCACATGATCTGGTCAGAATTCGCCATAGAGCCAACTATTTATTCAAAGAACAGCTTACTGTTATCTCCTATGGCTTATCCGACAACTGACACAGCTCTAGTCACGAATCTTAAACTAAGCTTTGGAAAAGAAGTCGCCCACAACATCGCTTACCCAGCTATGACTGCAGTTGAGTCCTCTGTCGCTTCATATACTTCCATCACTGCACCTGATGACTGGCATGATCACTACACGTATGGACTTAAAATCATACTCACACGTTCAACCAGCAAATATGAAACTGACAGACCTGTTATCAGGGTTATGGCGTATGCAATCAGAGAGCAGCAGGTTATGAGATCCCTTGAGAGAAGCTGTGACCTCCTGAGGTATTTATTCTCAGTCCGTGTTGGAATTAGCTGACTTGCTTCTATGGGTCAATCTAATCGTTGCTGGGTCACAGCTCCACAGTATGAACACCTTTGGACCATTGCATGTTTGAAATTCTATTACTATTAATGGAACAACATACCAACTTCTCTGTAAAGTTTTATTTGACAGCAGTGAACTTCCAGTTTAACCCCCCCCCCCCCTCAATACATGAAGGAGCTGTATCAAAGTAGACAGATAACTTGCTAAAATGTATAACCTGACTGCAATTTTCTTGTTTTAATATATATGTTTTAGGCATATTTAGTTATTTATTCATAGCTATACTTTTGCAGCGCAAGTGGTAGACATCCTGCTCTAGGCTAAACTAAGCTCTAACACAATGGGGTGTGCATTCTATATGAAATGTGAAAAACTTGACTACTGGGATATCCGCAATTTGTTCTCTACTTAAAGCTGTTCTATAAACTGGTACAGATATCACTGCTTGATTTGTTAAACGGTTAATGTTGTGTGTAGTTTTTGTTGTTGTTCTTTATGTTTGTTTTAAATAGTTACAAATATGAGAAAGTCAGTTTAATACTTTGAGAGGGGGTAATTAATTCACATCTTTATTGATTACATAGAAATGTTTCACAACGTATACCGCATAATTTAATTGGACTACCCATCAGTCTTATCTGGAATGGGAGATACAAAGCTACATATTTCTAGCATTAGAAATATGTACAATCAGTATACCAAGGACTTTGAAGTGTATTTGATGATACTACCATAACACATGTCAATGTAATGTTGCTTCATTGAAACTATATTTTGTACTTCTCTCCCTTGATTATGTTGACAGTATTTACTTGATGTATCTGTGCTCCCATTCTGTATGTATCACTTCTCTCAATAAAAAGAATATTAAAAAAAAAAAAACTGACATTAATTTTTGTTACCAAGTACAATGAATTGAGTAATAAAATAAACAAAATACTTAAAAAACATTGGCATATCTTGCAGGATTTAAATCCATCTATAGACTCATTTAAGAACCTTCCCATGCCTGCTTATAGAAGGAATAAAACCCTAAAAGACTGTTTGGTACGTGCAGATATAGGTAGTAGAAAAATTAATGTACAAAAAACAATTGGAACCAATAAGACTGGTTGTTTTGCCTGTCTAAGTTGCAGTAACTGCAATTCTATGATTAAAGGAAGTTACTTTTATCATCCTCTGAAAGGTACAAAATATAAAATAAATCAATTCCTAACCTGTAGAACAAGTTACATCATATATATGATTGTGTCCATGTTCTCTTTATTATATTGGAGGGTCCACAAGAGAGACCCTTGAACGTATAACACAACACAAGTCAAATATAAGATGTAACAATAAAGAAGCACCAGTATCTTCACATTTTCTTGAAGCAGGCCATAGTATTAGCCAGTTGCGCTTTCAAATCATTGAAAAGATAGAAATTCCTAGAAGAGGGGGTGATCGAGAAAATCTATTAAAGATTAGAGAAATGTATTGGATTCATAAGCTGCAGACTCTTACACCAAAAGGTCTCAATATGAATTTTGATTGGTCCCTGTTTAGGCAATGAACATATATATTAAGATGATCATTACAATTTGCTGAATATGTATGTAGTTTTTTGCCTTCTCTTATTTAATTATAGAATCTGATGTTAATGGATAGTGCTCTCACAATTACAGCTACAATTTGTTTTTAATATATAACACACTATATGGTACTATGTCTTTAAGAGAATAAAATGTAATTTATGTCAATGCTATTATACATTGTAACCACTAGGAGATAGTTACTATACAGGATGTGGGTGGGTCTTGATACCTAGATTCAGGTATAAAGGTAGCCATTATATATACACCTGTAAACATGGCTAAGGACCTGTGAGAGGTCTGAAACGTTGTTGTTTGTTTTCTTGGGACCATGAGGCAATAAAGGTCTGTTGATTTATCTATTGGGCTGGAGTGACCTTTTCTTTCATACTTCACATCAAGGAGTTGGCTGATCCTTTGCTCTGTGCCCGGTGTTGGTTGCTGTTCCCTACCTTGTATTGTATCTACTACTCTCAGCCGTTTGGGAAATTTGCACTAACATGGCAGATGACAACCCACAAAGTTAAAAGATGAGTGCTTCTTTGGGTCCCAAAGTTTTTGGTTATAATGAGGAATCAACACTACTCATTAACTCAATCGTGTCAGGCAATAGAGACTTTTTAAAATTTGCAGCACCTGAAATCACAACCAGGCAACTGGAGAAAGATAGCAAAAAGCAGGTGATTTTGGATCTACATGCTATCACCCTATCTGAATACTTCAAGGTACAAAGGATCCCAAGAGGCCTCAGAATGTCTACCTGCCCCACTTTAATTGCTGACAAGCAAAATTAATGTGATAAGTTTGAAAGCATAGTAAATAAATGTTCCTTTGATTTAATCACCTGGACTGTGGAATATGCCCAGAATGAAATCAATACATACAAGGCCAAGATTGCTACACAGAAGGAGGAGTTCAAAAAAATTGTCCCTCTTGATGATTACAAAAAAGCAATTGATGATATTGAGAAATCTGTGGCCACCTACAGAAAAGAGCTTGAATCCAGGAAAAGGAACAAATTTGCCCGTGACGAACAGGACTATTCTAATGGCACCGTATATAGCTGAAAATCCAGCCAATTACACACAAGGGGAGCAGCCGGTCCATACGAACAGACGCATCGTAGAGGGAGAAAGCGTCAGACACTGGAAGACATGCACAGTGGCTCCAAATCTTCTGTAAGTTTTTTGACCAAAGATTCAGAAGCAGAACCTATCGTGCAGGCATGAAGCATAGAAAGTAGACCGCCAAATACCACGATGAGGTCACGGGGACACCGCACAAGAAGCAGAAAGAGGGGCCACTACAATTATTAAATACAACAGAGAAAGAGGTATGTGAGAATGCATGTAGCCCTCATCCACAACCAACGATCTCTGATATGGGACTGTATAACACCATAAAAAAAGGCATTGATCATGTAAACTTGGGGGGTGCCAAGCTATCTTTTTCCCGCAACAAAAGACATTACAGCTTCTATTGTAACAACTGATGGTGTTGTTTGCAATAATCTAAAGTCTGTTGACTCTGTTGGAGACATTATGTTTAAAAACTACTATGGATGGACTATCTTCCACTGACATTAGCAATGTTAATTTAGTTCACAACATTTTCAGTCACAATTTAAATATTGAAGAATTGTCACTATTAAATAAGGGTTTATCCTTTTGCATTGATGTTTCTTATTGATGTTTTTAGTTTGAAACAGGATCTTCACAATTTTTATAGGAAAAATAAACTTAAAGCACATTTTGCGATGAATAATACAGATGCACTCCCTAAGGGTAAAGATAAACAAAATATTTCTTTTAAAAATCTTAAACAATATGGTATTCAAGATAAAAGTCACTTCACACCACAAAACACTACACATAGTGTTTCCACATATATTGCACTTGTAGAAAAAGATGTGAAAAAATTGCTAAGTAAAATAAATCCCTACTATGGAACAAAAAACAAAGACAAACAAGCACTCAAAGAGTTAAAATCATTAAAAACGAAAAACAACATAATCATTAAGGAAGCCGATAAAGGAGGTGCTGTTGTTTTAATGAATAAAAATGACTATACTGAAGGTATAATGTGCCAACTAAATGACCCATTAGTATATCAGAAACTTAATAATGACCCCACTAATCATATACGTAGGGAGATTGAATTCATTACAACACAAGCTATGAAAAGAGATGTTATCTCAGAAAGCTTTAGAAAATGTTTATTGGTGAAACATCCAATCAAACCTGTAATCTATACTCTCCCTAAGATTCACAAACACTTCACTAGACCACCAGGTAGGCCTATAGTGGCAGGTAAGGGGTCTATTTTTAAAAAATCGCTATTTTCCTTCATAAAATTTTGCAACCTCTTGTATTTAAGACAACTTCATATATCAGGGATACTAACAATTTTTTAAATAAGATTAAAAACATGGGACATATAGGAGACAAATGTATACTCTACACTTTAGATGTATGCAGCTTATATACATCAATTAAACATTCCAGTGGTATTGAGTCTGTACAGTATTTACTAAAATCTGAAGGTATACAGTATATTCTGATGACCAAATCAATTTTTTCATTGAACTTTTGGAGATTATCCTGTATTGCAATTATTTTCTTTTCATTGATACTTTTTACTTGCAATTGCTCCAATGTCACCAATGTCACCCCGTCATACTATTATTATTATCATTATCAGTTATTTGTAGCACTCCAACAGATTCCGCAGCGTTATAAACAATAGGGGAGTACAACAAAATAATTATAGTGATCAAATGGGTAGAGGGCCCTGCCAAGAGTTGCACTGTTGTAGTAAGCTCTTAAGAAGGTGATCTACAAACAGATGGTCTCTTAGACTTACATGCTAAGGGGGTTCAGGGGATAGCAATTGAGGAGTGGAACTGATATAAAGTGAGGTTAGCATAGGTTGT
>CAJPDP010068178.1:0-10064 GCA_905336975.1 Bombina variegata variegata
AGAAAACTTAAATTATGCTTACCTAATAATTTTCTTTTCTTCTGACGGGAAGAGTCCACAGCTGCATTCATTACTTGTGGGAATTCAGAACCTGGCCACCAGGAGGAGGCAAAGACACCCCAGCCAAAGGCTTAAATACCTCCCGCACTTCCCTCATCACCCAGTCATTCTGCCGAGGGAATAAGTAACAGTAGGAGAAATATCAGGGTGAAAAAGGTGCCAAAAGAACAAAATAAAATTTAGGGCCGCCCATCGGAGAACACGGGTGGGAGCTGTGGCCTCTCCCTGTACAGAAGGAAAGGAAATTATCAGGTATGCTTCTTAATACAGGGAGAGTCCACAGCTGCATTCCTTTCTTGAGGGAAAATTATACCCAAGTGCCAGAGGACACTGAATGCTAACGGAAGGGCAAAAAGGAGAGGCGGCTCCCTTTTATCTGAGGGCACCACAGCCTGCAAAAGCCTTCCTCCTGAAGGCTGGTTCCACAAAAGCAAATAATTCCGTTAAAAATTTTTGGAAAAAGAATGTGAAGCCCAGATAGCTGCCCTACAAGTCTGATCCATAGAGGCCTCATGTAAAGGGCCCAAAAGGACGACACTGCTCTTGTAGAATGAGCCGTAAACCTCTGAGGAGGCTTGTGTCCCACTGTCTCATATGCCAAGCGGATGATACTTCTCAACTAACGGATAAGGAAGTCGAAGATGCCTTCCGACCCTTACACTTGCCAGATAGATAACAAACAGAGAAAAAAATCTGTCTATTCCTAAGTAGCCTGAAGATAGAACCTCAAGGTATGAATCCATATTAAGTGGAAAACGTTCCTTCAAAGAAGATGGAATAGGACATAAGAAAAGGATCATAATCTCTTGATTGAAGTTGCAAATTGACACGACCTTAGGAGGAAATCCTTACTAGGTTCGAAGAACAGCCCTATTATCGTGGAAACACCAGCTAAAAAGGGTCGCATTGCAAGGACGCAATCTCAGAAACTTCTACACGCATAAGCAATATCTAGAAGGAAAGAATCTTCCAAGAAAACAACTGTCAACCTCTTGCATAGGCTCAAAAGTAGCCCGATGCAAGACCTTAAGAACAAGCTCTAAGTTCCAAGGGAGAGCATCAGATCGACACCTCGGCCTGATCGTAGTCAGAGCCCTAACCAAAAACTGTACATCTGGAAGCTCAGCGAGCTTCTGGATTGGAACAGACAGGGCCAAAACTGTCCCAACAAGGAAACTAACTAAGGGGCCCTTTTCCAGACCATCCTGGAGGAAGGAAAGAATCCTGGCAGACTTGATAGAGTGCCAGGACAAACCACGCTCTTCACAGAATAAAGAGGTCCTCTACACCGTAAGAAAGATGACAAGGAACCAGCCTACGCGCTTGAAGGAGAAGACCTTACCTCTCAGAAACCCTCTCCTGGCTAAGACCAAACTCTACATAGTCTGCCTCAGAGAGTTAAGATCTGATGAAGCCAAGGGGTCCTGTTCCAGCAGAACCCTGCGACAAGGTAACCCTCATGGAGGGGAAGACGTCCCCTCTACAAAAAACGCAAACCGCGATTCTCACGGTCACGGCGGAGCAAGCAGTATCACTGACGTCTGCTCCTGCTAGGATTGAGCCACCACTCGAGGAAGGAGTGAAATGGCAGAAAAAGGAAATTTTTTATTGAACCACCAAGGCCCCGCTAATGCATCCATTAGCTCCGTCTGAGTATCCCTAACCACAACCTATCTGTGGGTAACTAGGTATTGAAACAGGACGTCCTAAGATTCCCATCCAATGTCCCCTTCCAGAGTAAAATATCCGAAGCCCCTCGGATGAAGACCTTATCCCCAGGTACGGGGAATGTCTCTAAGGAACATCCGAACCGGATGACCACCCCCAGAGAGTGGAACACTGATAGCGAGAAGTAGTGGGCCTTCGCCCACTACCGAACCCGAGATACTACCCTCATTGCTAGGGAGCCTCTCGTTCTCCTCAGATGGAGTTCCAAGCCATTGAGAGTAGGACAGACTAGAATCTATAAACTGGGACTAACCCAGTATTCAAAACATTCAGAGCAAAAAATTGCCTGAAGATTAAAAAGTAATCGGGAGGGAAATCTCCTAAAACCACAGGGCCCATGCCCTATATTGCCATCCTGACGGGCTTGCGACCGAAGTCAAAATCGGCAAGGACGAAACAAGAAAATGTCCCTTAGCACAAAGAGATCTGGACAAAGACACTAGAGAGCGATTCTCCCAACTAGTAGTCCAGGTAAATCTGTTAAGACAGATTTGAAAAAATCAACACTCCCCTGCCTCAGCATACACCGAACCTCTGCTGAGATGAGACCTGGCAAAAGGAATGAAGTCAAAGATGGACCACATGACCATCCATCACCACCAAAACGCAAAGTCAGCGATGGCCTGAAGGAGGTCAGGAGGGCACGACCTGATGAAATTAACTCAGAACTTTACAAGTTCGATAGAAAGGTCTATGCAGACAAAAATAGCATCCAGGAATCCTAACCTGGTGCCTAACACCAGAGAACTCTGGGCTAGATTTCTTCCAACTCTCAGGATTGAGGAAGACAGATGAAAATCTTAATGTCCATCTATCAGATGAGATTATGGCGACTGAATCAGAATCGTCTAACAAGAGAATCTACTGCTAGATCTGGATTCTGGCAACTGTCAAAGAATCCCTCGATTCCTAAAAGGCTCCGAGACCAAAACAGAGGAGCAATGTACTGGAAATGCTGGTCCAGAAACAATCATAGGAACCGAAAATGTTCACCGAGGAGAAAAGAAAAAGGTATGATACCCTTCCCCAACAGTGAACCTGCACTACTCTTCCCGTACCAAGAGTAGAGTGGACCATATCGTCTCCCCCAGGAATGAGGAGACAAGAGAAGCCTTAGGATCCCAAAAAGGC
Organism: Bombina variegata variegata; assembly: GCA_905336975.1. Taxonomy (NCBI): domain Eukaryota; kingdom Metazoa; phylum Chordata; class Amphibia; order Anura; family Bombinatoridae; genus Bombina; species Bombina variegata. The sequence continues at coordinate 2,920 of CAJPDP010068178.1, forward strand.
GGGAGACCCCTCCCTCTATGGGGCCATGAAAGGAATGGTTTGACTGATACTTCAAACCACACTCCGAGAAAGACCCCAGGAAAAAGACTCCAAAAGAGAACAAAAACACAAAAGAAATGGGACCCCTCTCACTGTCAGGAAGACAGGATCGAAAGAAGGAAACTGCCATGGGAGGCTGAGACTTGAAGCCTAGTTAAGACCTCTAAGACCCAAGGACCCGGTACATCCCTGAACCAATCGACTGAAAGAGTGATAGATTGTCCCCAACACGATCAAAGATAGGACCTGGAACTGGCCCCTCTTGCCAACCTAGTTTCGGCAGGCCTCTGCTTGGACTTAATCCAGGACTGAGACGGCAATCCAGGACTTGTTCCGGCTTAGCGGAGATTTGACGCTGGGCATTAGCCAGACTAAAGGACTAAGAGAAAGAAATTAGTCTCTCAGATTCGCTTTCTCACCAAACAGTAAAACTGGAATAGCCGAACCAAATTAAATCTCTCTCTCAAGCAGAAGGAAAGATTAGCTTCAGAAGTCATATCTGACAGAGTGATACAAGTAGACACGAAAACCAATGAACCACTAGTAGAGTGTGTACCTAAATAGTAATCAACAACACTATACGTAGGTGAACAATAAGGGCAGTGGAGGAAAAGTAAAGGTTATTATTCTCCGGATGAAGGGGTTAAAACAACTTTTATTGTCAAGAAAAATTAAAAACTAAATTGAACATAAAAGCACAGTGTAGGGATATCTTGTGCAACACAATCACAGATTGCTGTATAACCTGTTATGGAGATGTATCACGTTTATTAATGAGGTATTTGAAGAACCAGTATATTATTGTTGCATGACTGGAGTTTCTGGCCTGGCAAAGTTATCTTCTCAAAGTATGGAGGAGTGTGCCACAGTATAATAATGGAACAGTGCAGTAAAGCAGCCACTTGTTGATCACAAAGTATAGAAAATCACATATATTAATTGGTAACCAAATCCAAGGAAATGTCAGACTTGGAACATAATTCCCCAAAACAGTATTTGTAGGACTGGGTAAGGTCCTATGTGTGAAGTGGGATACTTATTTGCAAGTAAAATACATACCAAGCTTAGAAGGCGAGTACTATTGGAAATACTAACATTATAGCAAATTGCACAACTGGTACTAGGGGTGGATTAATAATTATCTCTATCAAATTCCATGAACTGTCTACCTGTGATAATGACAGTTATCTAGGGATATGGTCCTAATAGTAATGACCAAGAGTACAAAAAGCGTAAATATTGTACTTAGAGAGCCTCAATGAGCGTATTGGAACAGTAAAATGTTTATGTTAATATCAAGAGTGTGACTACTGTATCGATAAGCGGGCTCGCCACGTAACCTGTGGTATACCATACTTGGGTGGTTGGTACGGCATTACTCCATAATGGTGTATAGCTGGCAACGTATTTATAAGGCAAGTATAGTAATAAGCTCCAAAACAAGGTAATTAAATAGTATACCGATTATCTGCACAGAACACATTAACATAATAACATTCCCTAATGTACGGCGACACCAATTGTCTGCCAAGAATATATTATATTACTAAGTAGGTCTGTTCGGCTCAGCATTACTACGAGTAACCAGTGACTCGCAAATGTTAAAGTAAAAAGTATCCACAACCAGGATTAAATATTAAAAAAAATATTAAAAATACGGCGACACCATTTGTCTGCCAAAAATTAGGTTACAGCAAAAACTAAGTGCACATGATAGTCTACGACTGCAAGTTAAAAAGAGTATGAGAGAGACTGCTACGTCCCTACTCCCCCTGACATGTTTCGCACTATGGCTTTATCAAAGGTGGGGTGGCCGCCTTCTCTCCGGGCTTATATTGGCTGAACATCAGTACACGTCATGATCTGAAAAGAACCTAATAGGCTCAAAACTGTACTTCATGCAGATTGGTCATATAGGGGGGCGTGAATGCCGTGTCACACTTAGTAGATAATACAGAGCAAATACTGGTCGCCTAGCAACCAGAGGCACACAAGGGGTAACCGCAAATGTCGAGTCCCTATATACCTCCATAGCGCACAATAAAGGACTCCATACGGTACAATTTTACCTAGAAGAGGGTTCCAAAGAAGAACCTACCCATGATCACTTTATTCTTCAATTACTGGAATTTGTACTCAAATATAATTTTTTCACTTTTGCAAACCAGTTCTATTTACAGATACAAGGCACGGCAATAGGCACAGCATGTGCACCTACATATTCCAATCTTTTATGTACCACTTTGGATTCGGTACATAGACGACATTATGTTTTTATGGGAAGGAACCCAGGAGGAATTAGAGACATTCTTGTGTAAATTAAATGACAACACGTTGAATATTAAAACTAACATATACCATGACCCAATCCAAGATAGAGTTTCTGGATTTAACGATATTCAAAGATGAAGATGGCAAAATTCATGCTGACTTGTTTAGAAAACCCACTGTTACCAACAGTTTACTACACAAAACTAGTGCCCATGCCCCTGGCACTACCAAATCCCTACCAGTAGGAGAATTTCTCAGAATCAGGAGAAATTGCAGTGACTTAACACTTTTCAAATCACAAGCTAAATATCTGGAGAAGAGATATCTGGAGAAGAGACTTCTGGATAGAGGATACAGCAGAAGAGGTATTAAAAAAGCCAAATCCAGAGCTCTAAATACGAACCGAATGGATTTACTCAAAAAGAAAAAAAGCAAGGAGAAATATGAACAAACTAGACTTATACTCACATATAATCTTCTGTTCATTATTTCTGTTATTAAATGTGTTAAACATTGGAATATACTTTTGTTAGACCAAGACCTAAAATCTATTGTCGGTGATTCAGTCAAAGTGGGTTACAGAAGAACCCAAAATATCAAGAACATGGTTTCAAGCAGCCACTTCCAAGTGGGAAAAACCAAGACCTCCATTGCACCCGGTTCCTTCCCGTGTGGGTCTTGCTCTAGTTGCAACTACATTAGAAAGACCAGTACCATTCAAGATCGTTTTGGACAAACACATAGAATGAAGAGCTACATTAGTTGCACTACCAAGAGTGTGATATATGCATTGTATTGTACTTGTTCCAAAATCTATGTAGGCATGACCAGTCGACAATTACGTGTCAGACTCCAAGAACATGTCAGAAATATCAAAAATGCAATGAAATATCAAGAAGAGGGCCAAGTGCTCACCTCAGTCGCATCTCATTTTCTATCATATCATCAATCAAATCCCCAAGATATTAAATGCCAAGGGATTGAGAAAATCTCGTTAGGCATACGAGGTGGCAAGTTAGAACAAGCCCTACTCAGGGCTGTGTGCAGGTGGATTTACCTATTAGATTGTGTTCATCCGAAAGGATTAAATGAGCAAAACAATTATTATTGCTTTTTATAAAAATTAGTATATTTTAATAATTCATCAGGACATTATTATAAGGAATTACTATGTTGTCCCATTACTCACTGTAATACTAACAGGGCCGGACTATCAATAGATATATCTATATTGCTATTTTATTATTAAATTGCACTTTATCTTATTCTCACACTCTTACACCACCCTCACCCTTTTATGTTGTTCACCTTGTCCCATTTTTTCACATTAGTATATTCTCACAGGTTTTGATAAGATTGGACTTTATCCTGTATAAAAATTATAGTATTTTACCATTTCTCTACCATCCCACTTGAGTTTTTGACCCTTTTGTAATTCCCCACCAGAATTGATACACTATACATTTACCCTTTCATTATTATACTTATAACTCTTACATGCTTAGCCCATTTATTCGAACCGGGCCATGTTTAGCCCTTTTATTCGAACTGGGCTATTTATCACTTTCCACTTACCTCACTTTTGTTATAGGCACCGATATATACTATTCTTGTCTTTTATTTTTTTATGATATTCTAGCCTTGAGGTATTTATCTTATTTACATTTCATCTATGGCAGTAATTTTTATTCAAACCAATATTCTGTTTCTAGTTGGATCGTTATACTGCACACCCATGCACAATACTACTTATATACATACACACAATTGTGTACCTCTGGTTGCTAGGCAACCAGTATTTGCTCTGTATAATCTACTAAGTGTGACACAGCATTCATGCCCCCTATACGACCAATCCACAAGAAGTACAGTTTTGAGCCTATTAGGTTCTTTTCAGACCATGATGTGTACTGATGTTCAGCCAATATAAGCCCGGAGAGAAGGCGGCCACCCCACCTTTGATAAAACCGTAGTGCGAAACATGTCAGGGGGAGTAGGGACGCAGCAGTCTCTCTCATACTCTTTTAACTTGCAGTCGTAGACTATCATGTGCACTTAGTTTAATTTAGTTTTTGCTGTAACCTAATTTTTGGCAGACAAATGGTGTCGCCCTATTTTTAATATTTAATCCTGGTTGTGGATACTTTTTACTTTAACATTTGCGAGTCACTGGTTACTCGTAGTAATGATGAGCCGAACAGACTTACTTAGTAATATAATATATTCTTGGCAGACAATTGGTGTCGCCGTACATTAGGGAATGTTAATATGTTAGTGTGTTCTGTTCTGTGCAGATAACCAGTATACTATTTAATGACCTTGTTTTGGAGCTTATTACTATACTTGCCTTATAAATACGTTGCCAGCTATACACTATTATGGAGTAATGCAGTACCAACCACCCAAGTATGGGATATTAATATGTCAGTCCTACTAGCTTAAATTGTTATAATACTTTGTACCACAGGTTACGTGGCAAGTCCGCTTATCGATACAGTAGTCACATTCTTGATATTAACATAAACATTTAACTGTTCCTATACGCCCATTGAGGCTCTATATGTACAATATTTACGCATTTTGTACTCCTGGTCGTTACTATTAGGACCATATCCCTAGATAACTCATTATCACAGGTAGACAGTTCATGGAATTTGATAGAGATAATTAGTAATCCACCCCTAGTACCAGTTGTGCAATTTGCTATAATGTTAGTTTTTCCAATATTACTCACCTTCTATGCTTGGCATGTACTTTACTTGCAAATAAGTATCCCACTTCACACATAGGACCTTACCCAGTCCTACAAATACTGTTTTTGGGAATTATGTTCCAAGTCTGACATTTTCTTTGATTTTGTTACCAATTAATATATGTGATTTCCTATACTTTATGTGATCAACAAGTGGCTGCTTTACTGCACTGTTCCATTATTATACTGTAGCACACTCCTCCATACTTTGAGAAGATAACTTTGCCAGGCCAGAAACTCCAGTCATGCGACAATAATATACTGGTTCTTCAAATACCTCATTAATAAACGTGATACATCTCCATAACAGGTGATACAGCAATCTGTGATTGTGTTGCACAAGATATCCCTACACTGTGCTTTTATGTTCAATTTAGTTTTTAATTTTTCTTGACAATAAAAGTTAAGTTTTAACCCCTTCATCCGGAGAATAATAACCTTTACTTTTCCTCCACTGCCCTTATTGTTCACCTACTTATAGTGTTGTTGAGTGCTATTTAGGTACACACTCTACCAGTGGTTCATTGGTTTTTGTGTCTAATTTCCCTTTTGTGTACAGCACTAGTCCTCCATTATACCTTATATAGTGAGATATACGTCATTAACTGACAGGTTATTTATACATCACTTAGGTAACAACACATATAGTGCCATCGTTTTCCTTTCTTCTTTTTCTCAGAGTGATATAAGCAATCTGCGAAAAGCACAGACAAAAGAATTATAAGCTTCAAGGCCTTAATTCCTTAAGCAAATATCGAGGTAACCATCCCCTCGAATCGAGACAGAGATGCTCCAATAGGAAGTCTCCAGAAAACTGCGACAACACAATTCGTCAGTACCTAAGATATCCCTCGTGATGAAACATCTTCATAAAAAGAGTTTCCTCTTACAACCAAGAGCTCTAAGATAAACTATCCTTAAAATGGAATAGTAAGACGATAGGCAAATGCACAAAAAGGTGATAGCCAAGTAGGGATGGGCAACACAACCCCCCATAGAGCCCGTAACCGGGAATCTTAAAAAAAGGAAATAGACGAAAGGAAAGAGGATCTCCATCCTTCTGCACCCACTTTAATCCATTTTGCCCTCTGATTTAGGGCTCTGAGATTCGACTGGCGGATCATTACTAGGAATCTCTAATATCGACAAAACCTCTCTTAGAAGGATGCGCAGGCATGCTACCTTGAATATAAAGGCGAAATCCTCCTCTGCCAGAGGAGAAGAGGCAGTAGGCTCCGACCCAGAAGATCAGTACTCTGAAGCCTCAGAGAGAACCGCATCCTCAGATGAATGATCGGATACAACCGTCAATTTACATGATGCTCCCTGGGCAGGAGTGCATGAATTGCGCGTAGCCGTACGAGGCAAAAGGGCTAAGGCCGCAGACATCGCCATACGGAACTGCGCAGTAACGTCTGGTGGAAAAAGGCCCCCTCCAGGTGGAGGATTAGTGGGGCAAGGGGAAGCTGCACATGTAGTATCAGTTGAATGTAGGGGGACACACCTCACGGGACAAAGTGTCCTCAAAGGCGGAAGGCTCAGCAGCACCTAACATCTCAACATTGGTTGATAAAAACACCATGTTGCGGCATATGGAACATAATTGAGAGGGCTGGATTACCTGGGCCTCCTCACAATATACACAGGTATCAAATTCAGTCGTAGAGGACTCATCCACACATATAAGCAGCATAAATCACAAACAAATATGATTAACACCCCACTGTTCAACGATAGCCCTCAGGAGATATTAACCCTTGATTCCATAAAGATAGAGGAGTCCCACTGTCTTCTAGCGTTAACATATGTGTGAAAAATTAAACAATCTTACCGGAATCTATGCCGTGGAACAGAAACACGGTCCTTCAAATGTGACAGACTGTAGCATCGCTTCTGACATGGACTAGAGTGAAGAAAAGCAGGCAGCGAAACTCTTCAACGCTGATTGCTTAGAAGCTGTTAATATGAGTCTGGATGGTTTCGCAGAAAGACTCTCCCTGCATCCCCAGACTAACTTTCATCAATGCTCTAACAGAGGCTGACAAGACTACTTAAAACTCCAGTCCCATATCGAAGGGTAGAT
>CAJPDP010068345.1:0-16831 GCA_905336975.1 Bombina variegata variegata
CCCTTTTAAAACACTAAAGTAGTGATGGGCATTTAAAGGCATATGAAATCCAACATCTTCTTAAATGATTCATACAATTTTAAGAAAGTTTATAATTTACTTGTACTCTAAAATTGACTCCATTCTCTTCTTGGTATCCTTTGTTGAAAGTAGGTAGACTCAGGAGTGTGGGCACTATATGGCAATATTTTCTTGTTTTCCTCCTCTAAAAAATAGGTGCGTCTTATGGTCAGGTGCGTCTTATGGAGCGAAAAATACGGTAATTCAGTTTATTGCATAAAACTACTACATTTTTATACATTACTTATACATATATTTAGCAATTTAGTTATCAGATGTATGAATAGCACATTTTATGTATTTTTGTCTTTTCCCTACAAAAACACATACATTCTACTGGCCAGATACTTTATATTATGTGTGTATGCTAGTAATCATCACTGCCTAATCAGCACAGACTCCCAGACAGGCAAAAATAGGGTATGTAGGGCAGAGCTCCTCTCTTCTGCATCTGCACTTCATTCCATATCCAATAATGCATAAATATATATATAATAGCTATAATGTATATTTTATATATATATTTAAGAATAAGAATACCCTGCAAGTAAAAATGCTTTTCCCCCCAGATTTTTTTGGGTTCCTACGCCCATGACTAATGCAATACACACAACAGACAGCTTTCTCAGCAGGTATGTTGTTTGAATCCTTATGCTCTAGTCACATGTTGCATATGTGTGTATGCCACTGACACAGTGACCTTTACTAGAAGCATTTTTGATAATTGAAGTATATTGCAAAAATACTTATTTATTTCCATTTTGAACTTCCTATCCCTCTCCACAGACCTTCTGTCAAAATTATCTCACATATCTTTTTCAGATAAACATATATGGTTAACTTGTGATGTCAACTCCCTATATTCCAATATACCACACACGCTAGGAGTTGAGGCAGTTAGATCATTCTTGGAGCAGGACCCCTATATGCCAGCTAATAAAACTCAATTTTTATTAGACTTGATTTCATTCATTTTAACTCATAATTATTTTATGTATTATGATCAAATTTACCTTTAGATCAAGGGAACGGCCATGGGAACCAGATTTGCCCCAAGTTTTGCAAATTTATATATGGGATTATTCGAACAAACTTACTTCTATGAATCCTCATATGGGGCAAGTCTGGTTTTCTATAGCCGATACGTTGATGACTTGATATTTATTTTTGAGGGTGACAATGCTCAGGCATTGTCTTTTCTTTCCAGTCTCAATGATAACCATATGGGTCTATCTTTCACCATCATATGGATCCTATATCGATAGTATTTTTGGACTTATGTTTATTTTCTACTAAAGATGGAACTATAGGTTCTAAAATCCATTTTAAACAAGTGAACAGTAATAGTTATTTACATTTCAGCAGTAACCACCACCTACCGTGGAAAACTAATGTGCCTTATAGACAATACCGAAGAATTCGTAGAAACTGTAGTACCTTAGCAGATTATGACTTACAAAGCGAAATTATTACTAAAAGCTTCCTAGATAAAGGATATCCTACTGATATCATCCACAATGGCTATTTGAGAGCAAGATCATTAGATAGGGACAACATTATAAGACCAACATCTTCTAATGATCCAAACAATGAAGACCAGGGATTAGAAAGTAAAAATAAAAAGAATCAACAAGATATGTCTTCAGCTATGTTCATCACAAGATATACATCTAATCATAGAAAAATACAGAATATTGTTCAAAAACATTGGCACTTACTTTTAAAAGACCCCATTTTAAAGGGTTTGATAGGAGAAAAACCTGAATGCGTCTTTAAGAGGGCTCAAACCCTAAAAAACAAATTAGCACAGAGTAGAATTGTAGTTAGTAAAAATAATAAAAAAAAGATGAAGAAAAAATATACCCACAAATCTAAGAGCCAAAGAATATTCTCTTTACAATAAGCTTCCAATTTTTTCTACTAAAGGTAGCTACAAATGCAATAAAAAGAAATGTAATATGTGTAGTTACGTTACTAATAAAAAAGTAGTTTTTGAGTCCAACCAAACAAAAATCATTTTTCCTATTAAAACACGTATGGATTGTTTATCAGAATATATAATATACTGTATTATTAATTAACGTGTATTTGTGGGGTCCAATATGTAGGGCACACTTGCCGGACCATCAGAACTAGATGGAATGAACATTTATATAATATAAAAAAACAACATAAACCCCATAGTGTGGCCTCCAGCTGTCGTGGACATCATAAGGGCCATACTAGTATTTTTTCTATAACCCCTATTGAACAAATTCGACCATCCCCTTGCTATAACCGTTATAATAGATTAAGACAAAGAGAAACCTTTTGGATTTATAAACTTCAAACTTTAAGTCCAATGGGTCTTAACCTTTATATGGATTTGGCTGCTTTCAATTAATATAACAATTTTAAATTTTATTATTAAACTTTATATTAGTTTTGGTGCTATAGTCTTAGTTAGCATGCTTATCAATAGCACCATTTTCGTTGTCCTATATATCTATATATAAACTAGATAATTATAGTTAGTTAGATATTCACATTATGTTTCAATTTTTGAATTGGTATTTGTACATCTAATATTCATTTATACATCTGCATATTGATGTTCTTATTTACCAATTTCTCACAATTGTGTTACGAGCCTCTATATACTCTATTTACACTGGCAATTTCACATCACTCTATGACTAACATTGCTTTTAACCTTACACTGTGATATATACATATATGAGGCAGTTTAGATGCACTAGCATTTTTTCATTTTTTTATCTCACCTACCACTATATAAAACTTCTAACATATATATATCTCTTATTGTACAATTTTTTATTCACACATAATTCATAGGACACTTAGACCTTAATAACTTTACTATTAGTATCCATTTTCAAGTGACCTACTATGTAAACTTTAATTCTATTACTATTTAGCTATGGATCATTAGTAACACATCATACTCTAAATTTTCAACCACTCAATGCTATAATCACGTTTTTAGTGCAGCTGTTTTCTTACCGGAACTCTGACGACTGCCTCCGTGACAGACTCAGGTGTTAAAGACGTACCGCACTTAGTCCTTAGTAACTCCTTTACGTGGATTCAGCATTTATGCTGTCAGCAATGTATAGCGATCGTCTGATCTGATCCTACGGTCAAGGTGAAATGTAGAAAGATTGAAAAAATCTGTTTCCTTACCGGAACTCTGACAGCTGTTTCTGTGACAGACTTTGGAGCTGAAAAATCTTACCACGCTGAGTCCTCAGTGACTCCTCTGCGTGTGTTCAGCGTCTTCACTGTCAGCGATGTTGAGCGGTCATCTGACCTAATCCACCAATCAGAGAACCAGTATGACGCTCCAGATTTAAAAGACAAAAGTGTAGTAGAAGTCGTACTTCTTTGACATCCAGATTTGTATAATCTCTTTAGTCCTGAGAAACAAACAAGTCCTCTGCTACGCGTTTCGGCAGTGGTGCCTTTATCTTGATAAGTTTTTTCAGCTCCAAAGTCTGTCACAGAAACAGCCATCAGAGCTCCAGTAAGGAAACAGCTTTTTTCAATCTTTCTACATTTCACCTTGACCGTAGGATCAGATCAGACGATCGCTAAACATTGCTGACAGCATAAATGCTGAATCCACGTAAAGGAGTTACTAAGGACTATGTGCAGTAAGGCTTTAACACCTGAGTCTGTCACAGAGGCAGTCGTCAGTGTTCCGGTAAGAAAACAGCTGCACTAAAAACGTTTCTTACATACACCCTGACCGGTCAGTACTAAGACTGTGTAACTTAAGGACAGATATTCTCTATTAAATATTTGAACGTACACTGCCCTTATTCTGATGAACTGATATTCAACCACAACTGAGAATACTCTTTATAAGCTTTTTTCATATAATTTACTAATGGACTCATAAGGATTTATTTCTACCTTCCAAACTAAACAATTCACCCAGCGTGAAATTGATACACTTGTGCTTCCTGATAAATATTGCAATATTGTAAGTGTTGGATCAGTTAGCGGTTCAATACCAACTGAACTTTTTGTTCTATTATTTGCTTATAGATATACTTTTTATATATACAGTTATTATTATATGTATTAAGTAGGGTCTTAGTTACTTTAGATATTTAAGATATGACTCTAGAGAGTGATTTTAAGTGATGTGGCCACATCTTGAATTTTTATTGTAGTAGCTCTAGATAAGTTTTAGGTAATTATATCAAACTGATTTACTATTTTTTGCATTTTAAAGACCAAAATATAATAAATATTTATATCTGTTTCTACTTGAGCTATTAGATTGTCTTTGTTTGGTATTATAGAATATCCTCCTTGTTAGACTATTATCCATATCAAATAGATACTGCCTATATTCCATCCACACAGTGGTTATTTGATAACATACTTCTCTAGCTCATTCCAGAGCGCCACTCTTCCTATCCCTTTTTTTGAACACACTACCTTACTAACTACGTTAGAGAGATCGTAGTATACTTTTTAGAGTTGGCACAGAGGTTTGAGAAACTGGTCCGGATTTACTACTCACTTTTTCTATACAATGTTATAATCACAAGTCACTCTTTTCACATCACCTATTGCCCATCAAATGTTTGAGTACACAAGCAGTATGGCCCACTAGGGTATACATTTTTGGGCTGCATTTATTAATATTCCAATACACGTTATATTGGTTTTCGTGGAATATTGTTGGTTAGGCTGGCTAGCTCATCTTTACACTCGATCACTTACATAATACATTCCTTATTCTGATACATCTTTGTTCGTTTGAATTTAAGATATATAGAAATATATGCTCAATAATCGTGATCTCTTGTTATAAAATATTATTTCCGTTTATTTTCTCCATTGTATTACCAAATCCGTATATGTTACTAACAAAGTCCACATGCGTTAATCAGTGAAGCGCACGCATCTATATCATGACCTCTTGTTTTAGTACATTATCGCACCTTTCTATATATTGTATTATTAATTGTGCAAACGATATATACTTATTGACAGAATATATTTAGTTGTATATTGCTCAAATATGGTTACATATGTAGACAATTTTTTCTGCTAATATGTCTTTAAAAACGTACTATGCATGTCATGTCCTCTTGTTTTAGCATAGTATGTTTTTTTGCATTAACAATTCTGCATATAGCATATACATATACCGATAGAATGTATTTAGTTGCATTTTGTTCAAATATGGTTATATATATCATGATAGTTCCTTTTGTTTTATTATGCTTACATTTAAATATGTTTTTAATGTTAGACATAGTCACTGTGACAAGGTCTTAACCCGACACCTGTTCGTAACCTTCCACTTCCACCCACCTGTATTTGATTGGTGGGCGGGTTAGACCATGATTTTATAGCAGTTATATACCTGTGTCTCAGATACATTATTAGCCTGATAAAACAGTGGTAAACCCACTAAGAAACGCGTTGCTTTTATTAAAAACTTTTTAAACTGGAACTATCTTTTCATGGTTTTATTGTATATTTTGTATATACAATTAATGTTACCATTTTTTCTTACACTGCCTAATTGGCAATCCGTGTGCTATCCTGCACGGCCTCTCAGCCTGTCTGGCTAACAGTTTGCACATTCAGCTATTTGAGCTGACACCCTGCAGGAATCCTGTGAACAGAACCGCATTGACGCTGTGGAAAATTCTTTGGAATTTGCCAATATCTAAGTTGGAATCTAGCCTCCTGATTTAACCAGGGAAAGTCTCGCTGGGGGGACCGGGGTGCCTCAGCTTGCCTCTCATGCACCACTGGTGGTGCCTGCAAACACGTGAGTTGCCATTTGTCTCATTTCACCTGTCCAAACATACTCACCCTATGAAGCGCCTCCATTTCTTCTCTTCCTTTAAAGGTCATACCAAGTATGTAAATGCCTTCTATATATAATATAGCATGTAATGTAAATTATTTTGTTTTGTGTTTAGATCAAAATAGTTTTTTGTTTTTTTTTACATTTTAATATTATTTAATAAAATGTATATTTTAAGAGGTGCAAATCCCCAAATCCAGAATTCCAAAATCCAAAATAATTCTAAATTCAAAACTATTTAATTAACATTTTATTTAAATAAAATGATTAAAAATTACTATTTTTCCCCTCCTGGAAGTTACAATCTTCTCTGCCTGTGTCTTTGGTGTTCTAAAATGCAGTTAAAAGTTTATATTTATGTAAAACAACAAATATTACCTTTCTGATTATATTACTGCACTATGACCGAGATTACAAGTTGTGCGGTATAGCCGTAGCATACACACAGTGCAAAATGGAGCTGTACAGTTATTTCTATACCGCCAACAATACAAGTCACCCTAAAACGTTCTTTTGGAAAAAAAACGAAGACCTGTGATTGCGAAATGGCGATCGCATTAACGCTTTCCCCATTGAAGTCTATTGAGTAAAGAAAGTTTTGTAAAAACCTAACACCCTAACAAAAAGCCCCTAGTCTAATAACCCCTAAACCGCTGCCCCCCCATATCATCAACACTAAATAAACTTATTAACCCCTAAACCGTCGGCTCCCCATAATGTGACTCCCTAAATAAAGCTATTAACCCCTAATCCGCCGTCCCCCACATCACCAACTCTAAATAAAGCTATTAACCCCTAAACTGCCGTCCCCCAACATCACCAACACTAAATAAACCTATTAACCCCTAAACCGCCGTCACCCCACAATGCAACAAACTAAATTAAACTATTAACCCCTAAACCGAACACCGCCTAACTTTAAATTAAAGTTACAATATAACTACCTTAAAATAAATAAAAACTTACCTGTGAAATAAAAAAAAAACTAAGCTTAAACTATAACAAAACCTATCATTACTATTTAAAAAAATAAAAGATACCAAAAATAAAAAAACTAAATTACAAAAATTTTAAAATCCTAACACTACAAAAAAATAAAATAAAATAACATTACAAAAAAAACAACCATAAAATTACACATAATAACAAAATCTAACATTACAGAAAATAACAAAAGAAATTATCTAAAATAAAAAGATATTCCCAATCTAATACTCTGTTTAAAAAAAGCCACCCCAAAATAACAAATCCCCTAATCTATAAATAAACTACCAATAGCCCTTAAAATGGCCTTTTGTAGGGCATTGCCCTAAAGATACCAGGTCTTTTACCCCCAAAAAACACAAAGTACCCCCTAACATTACAACCCCCCAAAACATAAAAATCCTAACTTTAAAAAAAAAAAAAAAAACTACCCATTGCCCTAAAAAGGGCATTTGTATGGGCATTTCCCTTTAAAGGGCAATCGGCTCTTTTACAACCCATTAAAATAAAAAATCCTAGTCTATTGAAAAAAGCCACCCCAAAAATTAAAAAAATACCTATCACTAACCCAAAAATTGGTACTCACCATTTCTGAAGAGTGGCACTCCATCTTCATCCAGCGCGCAACCATCTTCAATCTTCATCCTGGCGGAGCGGAGGCAGAGCGGTCAACCATCTGACATGGAGGTTCTCTTCATGCGATCGTACGCCGCACACTGAAGCTTGAATGCAAGGTACCCCTATTATATAGGGGTATCCTTGCATTCCTATTGGCTGATTTGAATTTTTCAGCCAATAGGATAAGAGCTGCTTACATCCTATTGGCTGATTTAAAATTTTCAGCTAATAGGAATGTAAGGATACCCCTATATAAAAGGGGTACCTTGCATTCAAGCTTAAGTGTGTGGTGCATGATCACACGAAGAGGACCTCCGTGTCAGATGGATGACAATCTGTCTTCCCTCCGCCAGGATGAAGATTGAAGATGGTTCCGCACTGGATGAAGATGGAACGCCGCTCCTCAGGAATAGTGAGTACCAATTTTGGGGTTAGTGATATGCATTTTTTAAATTTTGGGGGTGGCTTTTTTATAGATTAGGGTTTTTTATTTTAATGGGCTGTAAAAGAGCTGATTGCCCTTTATGCCCATACAAATGCCCTTTTCAGTAGAGTAGATTAGTTTTTTTTTTAGTTAGGATTTTTTTTTTTAAAGGGGTTAGGGGGTTGTAATGTTAGGGGAGACTTTGTAGTTTTTTGGGTGTAAAAGAGCTGGTATATTTAGGGCAATGCCTTATAAAATGCCCTTTTAAGGGCTATTGGTAGTTTTTTTTACAGATTAGGGGGTTTGTTATTTATTTATTTATTTATTTTTAAACAGAGTATTAAATTAGGAATATCTTTTTTTATTTTGGATAATTTCGTTTGTTATTTTCTGTAATGTTAGATTTTGTTATTTTGTGTAATTTTAGAGTTTGTTATTTTTTGTAATGTTAATTGTTTTTTTTCGTAGTTTACTTATTTTAGAAAAACAATATTACAATTTTATTAGAACTTCTGAACTGTAATATAGGGTCTCTCTTGGACTCTTGTGCTGTATGATAGATCAGGCTGGATGATAGATAAACTATTATGGTATATAAAAGAACTGTGCTACGGTAATGTAGGCAAAAAGTAACAACTAGTTAGTAGTATTATGGGCAACATCCACTATAATTTAGCTAGTATCAGTGAGCTAATTCACAATTATGAGGCTACTAGATAGTATAAAGATGTAGGGGTGGATAGCTAGCCCAAGCATCTGAGTCCTTGACAGGATCGTGTCTGGACACCTACCCAGCTGGAGAACTACATCTCTCCCCCACTGAAAGACTTTAACACAAGAATGTGTGAAACCCCACTCCTTTAGCTCATGGCCATATTGGCATGCACAGAGGATAACTGCTCATAGCTTACTGCCAGTGAGATTGGTGACTGTGAGGAGAGGAGACCGCAAGATGGCAGATATCAGCTGCCCTATCCCCACATGGCAACCCGACTTCACCTTGTCCTGCGCTCAGGACGAAATGGAGATCGTGCTCCAGGACACACCACAATGGCGCAAGGATCAGCTCCCCTACAGATAGTGAGGGCAGCACATGTAAAGGTCAGACTGGATCACCAAAGACACAGAGATGACTTGGCTGCAGTGGCATCCACTCTCCAGACTCCTGGCAACATCAGTGGGCTCTCTTGTGTGCACTAAACAACCGGCACAGAGAAAGGGCACAAATCCACCGGTGCCATCTTGGCTGGTGGCTGACGTGGCTGTCGGCTCTGCACAGCGCTATCACACGCCTCAAACAGGACACACGGCTCACAAAGTAACTGGGACACAGTTGTAAAGCCTTCATCCAGGATACCCCTGCGAGACAACAGAGCCGGTAAGGTACTGATTGATCACCTCCAGCTCCCCTTCACACTCTGATAGCTTAGGCCCCTTGGAGGATACCTGGGCTCAAAAACACACAGATTGACTCTTGAGCACATACTCCTGTGGGTAACGGGGAGCTGGAATCCCACATATACTCTGCAGCACCAGTTACTGGACTTTTTAAGTTTAAGAAAAGCCTTATGTCTGATCCCCTCTGCCTTAATAAGGGCACTTGACTGAAAGCTGCAACGGTCGACAGGGAAAGGCTTGTGCACTTACCTGAGAGGGCTGAGCAGAGACAGAGTCTTGCAACAAAAGGGATCCACTTTGCGTACTTTAAACAGCTTCACCTGGCCGTATTTTTTACAACACCTGCACAGAGCCTGACAAGCAACCCACTTAACAGATCCCAAGACAGGTGTCACAGCTGCCCCTAACAGGGTAGTTTCCTAACACATTATAGAGGCTCTCTAAGTAAATGACCTATACAACATCATTGTGAACTGGGTTTATATGTATGCGTTCTGTTTGTATCTACCTGTGTGCTGATGATTGCAGTGTTCTGTATATCTAGCAGATTGTTTGTAGGTACTAGAGGTGTCATGCTGCTCCATTTACTTAAGGTTGTACATCATACATATTCCTAGAATATAAGAGGCATATTAATACTTGAGGGTTTGGGATACCCTTATGATTAACAAGAACGCCCAGTTATGTATGTTATGTGCTGACACGCTACCTTACTGTTAAGCCACTTTAAGATCTTGCCTCAGATCATTTAATCCTTGCAGCTCTGCCACAGGCTGAGAGGATATCACTCTGGTAGCATTGTCCCTTTTTGTATTTAACATCTTGTCAAAAGACACATGTACTATAACTACATCTTCTTTTTATATGGATACATTTCTAGAGACTTATAAAATGTCTGGTAAGGGCAAGACAGATGAAAGGAGACAAAAAAACAATCCAGAGAACTCATCTACCCCCGCACCTAAAAACAGTGACACCATACCTGAACCCAAAGAATCTCATACCATAGTGCAGCAACTCACTTCTCTTTTTATGCCCAAAATGGATAACATCCAAAGAGGTTTAGATACTTTAGCGGGTGAGGTTAAGCAAATAACAACTCGCTTTAACGAAGTGGAAGAAAGAGTCTCAGAGTTAGAGGACTTTAATGTTGCACACATGAAAAAGGTACAGGATTTGACACATGAGAATCAGATATTGTACCAGCGTCTGGAAGACCTGGAAAACAGATCCAGGCGAAATAATGTTCGCCTGGTGGGCCTACCTGAATCTGTCAAACCCTCAGAAATAATACACTTCATTGAACACACTTTGCAATCTTTATTAGGCATAGCAGTGCGTACTTTGAAGGGCAGCGTTGAGAGGGCACACAGAGTGGGCCCAGAAAGACAGAACCCCTGAGAGGGCCAGCCCCCCAGACAAGTAATGATTAAATATTTGCATTTCCATGTAAAGGTACAAGTGCTCCAGGCCTACCGCAGGCTTCCCTCCTTGATGTTTGAAAATGCCAAACTCCTACTTTTCTAGGATTATTCTGCGGAGTTGATGAGGAAAAGGAGGGAATTCTCTGCAATATGCTCTTCCCTGAACAGGGAAGGCCACAAGGTATATTTGCTCTACTCAGCTAGGTTGAAACTATTAACAGACAATGGCCCCAAATTCTTTGACTCAGCCTCGGAAGCCCAAGACTTCCTGAGGCGGACCCAAAGGTGGCCTGGTAACTGCCACAGAGAGGCAATGCATGTTGACCCAGACTGAGAGATGACGGTAAGGGGTAAGAAAAACAAAAAGAAAAGAGAGAGATAATGCCTACATAAGGGTTTAACCTACATTTTAAATATAATGATTGGCTTTGTTGTTATGGCCTTTTCTCTCATAAATATAGGCTGGTTTATTGCACTGAGAGATAACCGGGTGTGAACTGAGGCCGCAAATTGCGAGAATGCCTCCTTTATTAATAGAAACCTGGTGTTGCAATCACGGCAATATCCTGCAGTTAAAAAACTTCAAGGGAAAGTGAACTTGGAGGTTTTCACTCTTGTAGTGTTCTGGTTCATTGTTATGTTTGAAGAATTACTGATATTGCATAAAAAGAAAGCAATTAGAACAAGACTCTGGAAATTATTGTGCTCTTACTGCAACTCAATGTTGAAAAGTTTACTGGTTGTACACGCAGCGACTTTACTGTTATTGTTAGATAAGATTATATTTTCACACTTACTGTTGAAAATAACTGTGAGATGTTATTGTTACCTTTGCTATACTGCAGGTGGCCGCACAATCCACGGCACAAGGTGCCTCCTTGCTGATCTACTCATTCACACGCAAGTGTCTTTGGGTGTTTATCCTGGGTGGAAGGTGTGGCGATATGGAAACCTCTTTCATATAAGAACTCATTTTTATGCACCGGTATTAGGGACCTTTTGTTTGTCTCATATGGTATTGTTAGTAATTCTACTTTTCACTGTGGGGATTGGCAGACTGCTGTTGCTGGGGACTGCACTTATTTTTTTTTTCTTATTTTTATAGCTGTATCATGCTCTGGGAGGAAACTATCCACAGGGAATATCTTCCTTGGAACCAGTGGGAATATGCAAGGCATCCTGCCCCTGCTGCAGACTATTGGGTAATTGATGCACAGCATCAGAATCTTCTATTTTTTTTTCCATTTTTGCAAGATATGAATAGAGATGATTCTCCAATGGTTAGACGCATGCAGGGGGCCCTCTCCACTGGAAGGACTAATGCTGGGCTGAATATTTTTTTTTCCCTCTCTTTCTCTTTCCACATGTTCCACTTTGGGACCTCCCCGCCCTCGCCCCTTAGACCTGGATGGTAATGTAAATGATTGCTAAATTTGTTACTTGGAATGTTGGGGGGATTCACTCACTGATCAAAAGAAATGCCATACTGACACACTTACGTAAACTGCATACTGACATTGCTTTCCTACAGGAGACACATCTGACTGATGCTGAGCATGACAAATGTCTCAAAAAATACGTCTCACATACTAGCTCCAGCAGAGGGCTAATTATCCTTTTTGGTAAAAAAATGACTATAGACATCATTCGAACTCATAAAGATCCAGAGGGTCGATACCTCATAGTTCAGGTCAAACTAGGCTCCCAACTCTACACCCTTTGCAATATATATGCCCCCAATCAGAAAAGCTCAACCTTTTGGACCTAATTCACCCGAGCTCTAATGCAGTACCTTGACACCAAGATCATATTGGGGGGAGACTTCAATCTGGCCCCCGACCCAGTGTGTGATAGACTGAGGGCTCCAGGGGCCCCTCCAGAGGCCAAATGACCTAAGTACAAGGGACGATTCGAGAAAAAGATCTTTACCAATCTAGAAACAGAACTCGGGGTGTGTGATATATGGCGGCTGCGTCATCCTGAGGGTAGGGATTATTCCTTTCTTTCAAAGGCCAAAGCTTTGTTGTCTTGGATAGGCCTTTTCATGATATGAGAGCTGGCCATCTCACTGGTCCAGCAGGTCAGGATTCATGACATCCTCTTGTCTTATCATGCGCCGGTGGAGCTTATGCTTCGCCCTCACAGACACCCCACTAACAGAAACACTTTGAGATTCCCAACCTACTTAAGCACCTCAGTGCCTTTTAAACAATTCCTAGTTCACTCCTGGAATGATTTTTACACTGACAACCTGACCCACGTGGACAATCCCCAACTGCTGTGGGAGACCGCTAAAGTGGTCCTAACAGACAATATAATTTCTTACCCAGCCAATCTTCATCGTAAAACTCAGCTTAGATATGTGTCCTTGGAGAAAAGCCTAGTTGCGGCCTACCGAGAGTATTGCTCCTCTAGGACTAAAGAGCTATAAGACGCTTATATTGTAGCTAAGAAAAATCTAGATGCTTTTTTGGCCCAACAAGCAGCATCAGGGTTAATTAAAACGGCCTCCAAATTCTATAGATTCGGGAACAGGTCGGGGAAAATGCTGGCCTCCATAGTTAAATCTCGAACGGAAAAAAGAGATGTAGTCTCTTTGAGATTTGGAGGGAAGACACATACTACCCCTGAAGCTGTTGTCTGAGGATTTGCGGAATATTATTCCAAATTATATACTAAACAGCCAGCCTGCCCTCCGGATTTCAGGGAATCATTCTGGTCCTCACTGAACCTACCCCAGCTTAGTCAAGACCAAGTAGACCAATTAAACTTTCCTATCACCGCAGATGAAGTAGATAGGGTTATATCGGATATGGCTCTGGGTAAGACGCTGGGCCCGGATGGTCTACCCGCTGAATTTTACCGTCTATTAGAGCCCAACATCTCTAAAACTCTATTGGCCTTGTACAATGGCTATTTCCAAGAGGAAGTTTCTCCATCCATAGCTTTTTCAGCAGCCCATATAACACATTCCCAAGGTGGGGAAAGATCACTCTTTACTGGAACCGTACAGACCCATCTATTGAACGTCGATTATAAGATCTTTATGGTGGTGTTAGTGGGACGTCTGAAGGTTCTTCTCCCGGCTGTCCTCCACCAAGACCAGACAGGTTTTATATTCAAACATTCATTAGCGGTCAACTTGAGACGGGTACTGCAGGTTATTGATTTCTGTTGGAGGAGGGGCTGGGGCAACACAGAAACGACTTATTGGAGGCCTTCCTGCTATCCTTGGATGCAGAGAAGGCTTTTGACCATGTGGAGTGGGATCACTTGAGCGATACTATGGCCCATTTCCATATCCCTGGAGCGTTCGCACAAACCATCCAAAACATATACTCGCAGCCGGTGGCTTGGGTTCTTGCCAATGGCATGTTTTCCTCGGATATCATTCTGCAGAGGGGCATGAGACAGGGTTGTCCCCTGTCCCCGCTGCTCTTTGACCTAGCGTTAGAGACGTTGGCCACCAAGCTCCGACAAATTTTCACAGGAATCTTGGTGCATGATAGGCCTCATAAGTTGGCTCTATATGCTGACGATATGCTGCTATTCGTGGAGGACCCCGCTAGGCATGTTCCCAACATTCTTAAAACCATTCAGGACTATGGAGCCTTTTCAGGCTACAAGGTCAACACAGGGAAGTCAGAGATCCTGTGGCTAAATAAGCACTCCAATAGTCAGGGGAGCTACCCCTTTACCCAAGTGGGGAACAAACTCACGTATTTAGGTATCCATATACATAGAAACCCCCAAAGCATGTATGACTCTAATGTCTAGAACCACTGCACTAATCTTTGCAACCAGCTTCAGCAATGGAGTTCCTTGCCACTATCCCTTATGGGGCGAATCAGTCTTATTAAAATGGTGACTCTACCAAGACTACTATACCCAATGCTTATGTTGCCCTTTCTGGTTAACAAGAGGGATCTGAGATCCTTGAATATGGCTGTCAGGAAATTCATGTGGTGTGGAGGTAAACCTCGTATAGCAGGGAAATTGTTACAGCAACGTTATCACGATGTGGGTTTAGGCCTCCCAAACCTTAAAATGTACAATTGGGTGGCCTTGATTAGACTTGTTTTAGATTGGCAATTGGGTATCTCACATTTTTGCGACACTGACCTAGAAAATGCAGTATTGAAACCCATAGACCTATCATATCTGCCATACCTGAAGATGAGTGAGACCCCCCCCCTGCACATCAAATCCTCCATTCTTTATAAAAGTCCTCTGGCAGCCTGGCGCATGGTTCATAAATTCTTGGGGTTTCGACGCCCCTCCCATAAACTACTATCCATAGTGGGTAATTTAGATTTCCCGGCAGGCACTGATACTTTGCCATTTTGACAATGGAGAGATAAGGGGATTAGGGTAGTGGGAGGCTTATTAGACAGATCCTCTATCGTGCACAGTTAAGACGTTCCATGAAATAAGTACGAGATATGCCATTCCCAATAACCAATTCTATTCTTATCTTTAAGTACGCCATTACATTGACGGTCTCAAACAAAAGGACACAAATTTCTGGGATGCCTCTGTGTTTGCCATATCGCAGGCAACCTTTACACTAGGGAACTTCTCTATGTCTGGTATATACGGAACTCTGATACGCAAGACAACGACTGACAATCAGACGCTGAACCTAGACAAGTGGACGGCGAGAGGAGAGGGGGACATTTCCTATACCGACATACAAAAAAGTTTAGATCTAACCAAAAAAGTGACACTGAGTATTCCTGTGCGCGAGGCACAAGTGAGAATGATACACTTTGACTATATTACTCCCAACAGACTCTCGAAGGGGAATCCGCATCAACCAAATAGATGCAGAAAATGTGGAATTAGTGATTCGAGTGTCCTGCACTATTTTTACTATTGCCCTCTAGTAAGACAATTCTGGGCCCGAATTCAACATTGGCTTAAGAGCATAATAGGTATCTCCATTATATTGCATCTAGACCAGGTCTGCCTTTTTCGCTGGAATGAGCCTCCCCATAGCTGTCATACTCTACTTGATTGTGCTGATAGCCAGAAATTGTATATTGTGCATGTGGACAAATAGGAAACCTCCAACCATACGACAGTTTAAACACAAGCTTTACAAACAGTTGTTCATCAAGCAGTTTGGCGTTAAACTTGACGCTACACGTAGGCTACGACCCTTTCTGACTAAATGGGAGCCCTTCTTGAAAGCCCAAAGCCCTATGATACAAAGACAGATTCTCGGACCATTTTCTCAGGTGGAAGTACTTCTTTCTGCTTCCCTAAGGGGAGAATGGACAGCATTATATGACACTGAGGCACCTATGGTGGATAGAGGGGAGGGCGAGATCCTAATCTCGCAAATTCTGTAGGAGGGCTGAATTGAACACATATGAGTTGATCGAGGGGGACGGGAGGGAGAGGAGAGAGAAGTATGGTGTGTGTTTTTTTTTTGTTTTTTTTCCAGACCCCAGGGATGTCTGCCATCCTTTTAAATACATATAGGCCATATATGGTTAGAATATTAGATGCATTGTCGTAGTTAGTTGTGTAAAAATAATAAAAGGGAAAAGAGAGAAAGGAACGACAGGATACTAATAACAGCTTGATGAACACCAAACATGCTACTAAAAGGTATTAACATGGTTAATCAATGAAGAATTGAGCATGCCTGTACTGGTGATGACATCAATTTATTTGGAGCTTTATATACAAACTCTAACCACCATAGCAGGTGAAATTGTAACTGCAATACTGATATCTTGAATTTGTAACTGCATGAAACTCTGTATCTGTTCTTGATCTCTTCTAATAAACAGGATTAAAAAAAAAAAGATGTAGAACTAGTTTTCCTGTTAGATCTATCTGAGGATCTGTCCTTTACCCACCTGAGACTTAGTGGCCTATTTATCATGATGCGAGCGGACATGATCCAATATTGCGGATCATTTCCGCTGCACATCGATAAATGCCGACAGCATATGCTCTCGGTATTTATCATTTCACCAGCAGATTGGCTGCTAGCAGGGGGGTGTCAATCAACCAGTTCATAATCAATCAGGTTGAATTGCGGCGATGTCTGTCCACCTCCTCAGAGCAGGA
>CAJPDP010068389.1:0-10843 GCA_905336975.1 Bombina variegata variegata
ATGCAGCCAGAGTCGGCCCGTTCTGCGTGGGCGTGTCCGTATCGGGGGTATGTACCGTAGAGACCAATCCTATATAGCGATATGTGACAGTCCATAGAGGCAGAGAGAACCAGGTTATGAAGCCAGCCAGCTTCAATTCTTAGCAACAGTCCATAACAGGGTGGGCTCACAAGCTCTCAAGGTAATTGGCAAGGGGGGATATACCCTCAAATGCTGGACAGGATACAAAATTGAAGAAAAAGAGAGCAGAGCGATATCCAATAATATAAAACGTAGCTTTTATTTGTGCATAAGCAAATAAGTTAAAAGTCCATAATCATACCGTCAACCACCAGTATTAAAAACAAGGATCAATTGTTGTATTTACTTATTACCTCAATAAAAAAATATTGTTAAAAAAAAAAAAAAAAGTTATATCCTTTACCTATTGCTAATTTGGAACTTTGGGAAACAGTCCCTAAGGTTGATGGGGCAATATCCACTCTTGCTAAACGTACTACCATTTCTATCAATCTTATCTTAGAAGAGCATATTTACATACTTAGACCAGTTATATCTATGGCTGATGTTGCTGCTGCCTCTACTTTTTGGTTGGACAGTGTAGCACAGCAGTTGTCTTCAACATGCAAATCATTTTATTTGCGATGCAATTTTTGATGTTTGCGATGCAATCTTTGATTAACATCAAATATATGAGGCTTGATGGATCGGCCCCTATGTCTTTAGCTTTTCTTACTAGAAGAGCTTTATGGCTTAAATCTTGGAATTCTGACATGATATTTAAAAAAAGATTTATATATCTCTCTTTTCAAGGTAAAAATATTTTTGGTTCATAATTGGACTCAATTATTTCCACTATCACTGGGGGAATGAGAGTTTTTCTTCCCCAAGACAAGAACTCTAAGGGAAAATTTAAAGCTACTAATCGTTTTTGTTCCTTTTGTTAGAATAGAGAACAGAAACCTGCTTTCTCCTCTAAAGCCTCTGGCTCCAATTGGAGACCATCTTCGAATTGGAATAAATCCAAACAATTTAAGAAACCAAATCCAGCCCCTAAGTTAGCAGGAAGGTGTGGCCCCCAATCCATTTCTGCTGGTGGGGGCAAACTAAAGCAGTTTTGGGCAGGCTCTGTCCAAAATCAGTGGATTCAGAATATTATTTCTCAGGGGTATCAAATCGGATTAAGAATAAGACCTCCGATGGGAAGATTCTTTTTAACCCATGTTCCAAAACATCCTTTTAAAATCTCAGGCTTTTCTAAAATGTGATTCAGATCTAGAACTCATGTGGGTAATTGTCCCAGTTCCTATACAGGAAAAGGGGTTGGGTTTCTATTAAAATCTTTCCATTGTTCCAAAGAAAGATAATTCTTTCAGACTAATTCTGGATCTGAAAACTTTGAATCGATTTGTAAGAGTCCCAACTTTCAAGATGGTGCCTATAAGGACTATTCTGCCTTTTGTTCAGCAAGGTCACTTTATGTCCACAATAGATTTACAGGATGCTTACCTTTACATCCCAATCCACCCAGATCATTATCGATTTCTGAGATTCTCTTTTCTAGACAAGCATTACCAATTTTTCGCTCTTCCTTTTGGCCTAGCAACAGATCAGAGAATATTCTCAAAGGTTCTCGGTGCCTTTCTATCTGTAATCAGAGAGCAGGGTATTGTGGTGTTTCCTTATTTGGACGATATCTTGGTACTAGCTCAGTCTTTTCTTTTAGCAGAATCTCACACTGTTGTTGTTTCTTCAAAGACATGGTTGGAGGATCAATTAACCAAAGAGTTTCTTGATTCCTCAGAGAAAGGTTCCCAGATAGATTCAGTGTCCATGACTCTTTCCCTGACAGACAAGAGAAGCTTAAGACTGCTTTCAGCTTGTCTAAACCTTCAGTGTCTATCATTCCCTTCAGTGGCCATGTGCATGGAAATTTTAGGTCTCATGATTGCAGCATTGGACACGATCCCTTTTGCTCGTTTTCATATGAGACCTCTTCAGCTTTGCATGCTGCGCCAATGGTGCAAGGATTACACTCGGATATCCCAGTTGATATTCCTAGATCCCAGCACACAATTCTCTCTGACTTGGTGGTTTAACCACCATTAAATTCTTCAAGGGGCCTCCTTTGCTTGTCCTACCTGGTCGTGATCTCCACAGATGCCTTAAGTCTTACAGGTTGGGTAGCTGTCTTGGGGTCTCTGACAGCACAAGGAGTTTGGAATCCTCAAGAGGGGAGGTTACCAATCAATATCCTAGAACTCCGTGCTCTCTTCAGAGCTCTTCAGGATTGGCCTCTATTAAAGAGAGAACTTTACATTCATTTTCAGACAGAAAATGTCACAACGGTGGCATATGTCAATCATCAAGAGGGAACTCACAGTCCCCTAGCGATGAAATAAGTAACTATAATACTTTCTTGGATGGAATCCAATTCCAGTCTGATCAGTGTGATTCATATTCCAGATGGCCTCTTGTCTGAACAAGAAACTTCCCAGGTACCTCTCCAGATCCATGGATCCTCTGGCGGAAATGTTGGATGCTCTGGCAGTTCCCTGGTCATACCAGCCTGCATACATATTTCCTCCTTTGGTGCTACTTCCAAGAGTTATCTCAAAGATCATGATGGAACAATCTTATGTGTTTCTAATAGCTCCAGCATGGCCCCACAGGATTTGGTATGCTGATCTTGTCCAAATGTCCAGCTTCCAGCCTTGGCCTCTTCCTTTAAGACCAGACCTTCTGTCTCAAGGTCCATTCTTCCATCCAGATCTCAAATCTCTAAACTTAATGCATGGAAATTGAACATTTAGTCCTTAGTCATAGAGGTTTTTTTGATTCTGTGATTAACACTATGATTCAGGCTTGTAAGTCTGTTTCAAGGAAGAATTACCACAAGGTTTGGAAATCCTATATTTCTTGGTGTTCTTCTCATGATTATTCCTGGCATTCTTTTAGCATTCCTAGGATTCTTCAGTTTCTACAGGACGGTTTGGATAAAGGTTTGTCTGCCAATACTTTAAAAGGACAATATCTGTTTTTTTCTGTTTTGTTTCTTTTCCATTTTTTATTTATAAATTTTATTTAGATAATAACATTATCATGAAACATATAAACAAAAAAGGTGCAATTGTAGAAAACAAGGTTGAGGGCATGCAGGATTTAGTTTTACATATAGGGAGTTATTTGCAAACAACATTAGATTTCTGATTTTAAAGAGTGCAGGAAGGGTGGGGAGTGGTGGACAGGGGGATGAGGTTGTGGGTCGGGGGGGAATCATATAGGAGGTATTGGTTATAAAGGTAGGTGGATTTACTCAATGGCTGTGACATTTGGTTTACATAAGGTACTAAATTTCGTTTTCCAATCTGCCCAGACAAGCTCGAAGAGGTCTGATTTATTAAGTGAGTAGAAGATACATTTTTTCATGGTGTAGATATATGCCATGGAGTTGAGATTTTAAGACCAACTAGGCGGTGAGGTTTCTTTCCAGGATTTGACTATAGCTGCCTTGACTGTGGTGAAGAGATAGATGCAGAGAAAGGAATGGTGCTTAGGGAGGACATGTGTTCCTATGTGGAGTACGGCTAAGGCTGGTGTTTTAGGCAGGGGGATGCCCATTTTAGAAAGAATAAGGAAGCATGTATTCCAAGGTGGTCTTATTTTATGGCAATCCTACTAGACATGCATGGTGTCTCCAATATGTCCACATTTGCGCCATTTTGGCGAGTAGTGTGGGGAAGTAGTACCAATGTGTCAACAGTTTATGATATGTTTCCATCAAAGTAATGCAGTGTATAGCTTTTTTGGTCAACATAATGGTATACTGTCATGTTTGTGTAGGAACAGTGGTATCTAAGTAGGTCTCCCATCTTTCTAGGTGGGGTAAATTATCTGTGAAGTTTGTGCTGCTTATCAAGGTGTAGTGTATGGAAAGGGGTTTACAGAGCCTTTTACTGCACTTCCAAGTGGTTTTCCAAAGGGTGGGAGTGCTAGATAATTCAGGTTTGAAGCCCCAACTGGTTAGAAAACTTTTTAATCTAATAAATTTAAAGGTCATGTAGTGCGGAATAGCAGTGTCTAAGATTATCTCTTCTAAGCTGAAAAAGTGGGTTTGTGGAGAGGAAATCCAAAGGTCTGAGGCAGTTTGGATCCCAAGCTAGGCCCATATATGAGTATGCATTTCTGGGAGCCCTGTTAGTAGGTCCGCAGTGAGGTAATCAGTGAGGGGTGAGGGGCAATGAGGGTATAGTGCCTGGTTGTATTCCAAACTGAGAGACACTCCTGGACTATCGTGTTAGTAATTTCAAATGTTCTGCAGCAATGTGGAGGGGTCCAGATTAGGTCTTGTAGGTGTATATGGTGAGGCAAGGACGCTTGTTCAATAATTTTCCATTTACTTAGGGAGTTAAGTGCTCCCTACTGGGGTATATTATCTAACCACAGACCTAGACCTCCTTCTTGTATAGGAGTTTGCAGAATTTTATTCCCTACTCTAGGGGGTTTACTTATACAGATGTACTTCATGAACTCACTTTAAAATTGCAGAAGTAAATATTTTGGTATTCTGATCGGGAGGCATCTAAAGAGATAGGTTAACTTTGGCAGGAACGACATTTTTAGGGCAGTAATGCGGCCGATCGTAATTCCACATATTTTTTAGAGCTCGCAGCTCAGTTAATAATGGGAGGAAATTATCTTTGATTAACTGGGGTATGCTATTGGAAAGTTTAATACCAAGGTGTTTGATGTGTGAATCTGCCCATGTAACTTGGTAATTTAAGTGTAGAGTCTGTAATTGGTCTTGGGTGATTTTTTTTGTATATCTCTGTCTTGGCTAGGTTTAGTTTGTAAAAGGATAAATTCCCAAAAGATTGTAAGATAGTCATGAGCCTAGGAATTTTATTGCTTGGATTTGCCGATAATACTGTCACGTCATCCACGGAAAGATCGACCTTATGGGTCGTGCCATATAAGGTGATTCTGTCAATCTGTTTGTCAGTCCGGATTTGTTCTGCTAGGGGTTCGATTGCTAGGGCAAATAAGAGGGGAGAGAGGGGACAACCTTGTCGAGTGCCATTAATAATTGTGAAGGGGGAAGAGTGGTAACCTAATCTTTTAACTGTAGCTGTGCGTGAAGTGTTTAGGGCTTGGATAGCTGTTAAACTTTCTACAGGAAAACTGAAAACTCTGAGGACTTCCCACAAATAGTTCCATCTTACCACGGTCAAAAGCCTTCTTAGCATCTAGGGAGATGACCGAGAGGGGTTTGCGTAATTTGGTGGATTCAAGGAGTATGTTGAGTGGATGCCTTGTATTATCTGGACCTTCTCTGTAGGGTATAAAGCCCACTTGGTCGAGATTAATAAGGTGAGGGAGAAATTTGGATATGCGGTTAGCTAGTAATTTGGCGTAGCTTTTGACATCTACATTTATGAGGGATATGGGTCTGTAATTGGAACACAAGGATGGGTCTTTCTATGGTTTGGGGATGGTAACTATTGTGGCTTCCAGAAATTCCCTGTTGAAGGTACCTACTTCTCTAGTTTAGTTAAAGAATCTAAGGAGGATCGGGGATAGTTCATGTATGTATGTTTTATAAAAATGTGCAGGGTAGCCATCTGGGCCTGGCGATTTGAAGGGTTTTAGATCTTTGATAATTTGTTTGACTTCACCTAGGGTGAAAGGATCCATGAGTCTTGTTGCTCCTCTGTGAAGGCTGGCAAGTTGAGATTTTAAATATGCATGAATATCTGGGATGGAGGTGGGATTTAGTTTTTCTGTTTGTTCAATGTTGTATAGGGCTGAG
Organism: Bombina variegata variegata; assembly: GCA_905336975.1. Taxonomy (NCBI): domain Eukaryota; kingdom Metazoa; phylum Chordata; class Amphibia; order Anura; family Bombinatoridae; genus Bombina; species Bombina variegata. Next base: position 5,810 of record CAJPDP010068389.1, read on the forward strand.
TAGTAATTTGCGAAGCATTGCCCAATTTGCGAATGGAGTTTAAGTAGTTGAGTGTTGTGTCGAATCTGGTATATACGTGCAGTATCTGAACAATGTTTTAATTCGTTTGCTAAAAGAGTGTCAGCTTTATTGCCCTTATGATAAAAGAGCTATTTTATTTTTAATAGGTTTGCTTGTGTTGTCTGAGTTCCTTGATTTGATTTATAATCTGAAGTGAGGGGGTAGCTCTGTTTAGGGTTTCTATGGTCTGTATTTTAAGATGGGATTGGGTTAAGGATAGGCCGGCCTGTTTCTTAAGGTAGGCTTGTCTCCTAATAAGGAAGCCTCGGAATGTAGCCTTTGCAGATCCCCAAAGTGTGTCATCACTTACCAAATCATTATCATTAATTTGCATGTAGAGGTTGATATCTTTTTGGAATTCCCCATAAAAGGGGATGTCTAAGAGTATGTGATGGGGGAGATGCCAAGATGGTTTGGTGCGGTAATCGTCTACGGAGAGAAGATCGGCTATTACGAAGTTGTGGTCTGACCAGGAGCATAATGCAATGTTGGAATGTTTAACTGAGTCTAGAGTTTACACAAAGCTGTAAAAGCAGACTAGTTTCGTGGCTGTTACACTTTCCGGAATGCCTCTAAATCTTATGTTGTTCCTGCCGGCCCTATAATCAACATCTGCTAATTTAAACTCCAGCTGCGTGTGCTGTTCAGCCATATTTTCAGAGTATGAGAGTAAGTTGGTCTGGTTGACTGCCATGTCATCTTGCTTATGCTCCAATGTGTCCACCATTTCACCAATCTCAGATATATCTTTCCTTAACTCAGCAGAGTTGCATTGGATCTCCTGGGTGATGGATTTTGTCTGAGAGGCTAGCATTTTTTGAAGAGTAGATTTTGTTATGTAGTGTTGGGAGGGAGCAGATGAATGTATGCTCGATTGGGACTCCAGTGATTCTTGGTCGCTTAGATCTCCATTGGTTTCCACGTCAGGATCTTTGGTAGATTGTGTGAAGTGGTTATAGACCGTTTTTTTTATATTTGTTGGGGTCTTTGCGTGCTTTATCTTCATTTTTAAACAGGAGAAAAATCCCAAGTTTTGTGTAGTGAGTAAGTAGCAAAATCAGTGTTGTCTCTCAATGTAGTTAGAACAATTATTCAGTTAGTTACTTATCTAAAGCTATCATGGAGTGGGCCAAGTAACGTCACCTAAGCAGCTCAAAGTCATATTGGGTTGGGTCAATAAACAAGTGGTGAGGTGAGAGATTTACTCTGCTGGATAGGGGCTTGCCAAGTATCTAAAGAGAAGGGTGTGTATTAAAGATGTGAGGGATGATTTTTTTCTCCCTTTTTTTTCTTTCCCCTTTTAGAAAATGGAGGAGGTATGTCTGGAGTCTATATTAGAGGGGAGAGTGGGGTTGTGATTGTGACCAATAAGGAACTGGGGCCTCCTTCCCAAAAATTTGGGGCGAGGGGGAGTTAGGCTAGGATGGCTTTCAGTGCTGAGGAGACGCCACAGACAAATTGTACAATAGTAAATAACACTTTCACAGCCATTGGTCTATACCCTCTCACCTAGGAGAATGGTATACTTCCTAGTCAAAGGGGGGAAATTGCGAAAGGCAGATGACCTGCCCAGACTAGCAGGGAAGGAAAGGGTAGGGAGAGGGCGAGACCAACAACCTCATTAGTAGAAGGGCAACAAAAATATACCATGGTATGTAAAGTTTTAAGAGGTTCTGCTGAAACTATATATGTACCAGTAGCCTCTCTCACCCCAGGAGTTTAGGGTTACACTGATGGAAGGGAAAAAGGAGAGTGGAAGTGACCTGTCCAGACTAGCTGGACAGGAAAGGGGGGGGGGGTTGGTGAGAGAGTTAGCAACACTTAACAGCAACCTATATGACAATAGAAAGTAACAAAGACTCTATCGGTTGTACAAAATGCAATTATACAGAAATAAAAGAGATCCAAATACAGTATAATGAGTTCTGTTAGTGTACAGGTACAAACAACTGTTCTAATATAGCTGTGGGACACCACCTCTCATCTCAGGGAACAGGGGGATACGACCTGGTGGAAGGGAAAAGGGTGAGGGGAGGTTACCTGCACAGACTAACTGGACAGGAAAGGAGGAGACAAGAGGATTGTCAGTTGGCAATGTGGCACAGGAGTTTGAGTATATTAAATACTAGAAGGAGAGCAATGATGAGCAAACAACATGAGATTAGTGTCTCTTTTTTAAAGTTCTGTAGCAAAAGGCCACAATCTCTTAGGTTTGTCATAGTCTTTCTGGGTACAGATAAGTGTGGGTAGATATTTGGGGGAGGTAGGCAAAATGCAGAAAGTTCCCTCAGATGTCTATGTGGATCTGGGTGGTGACACTAGTGGGGATACTTGGTAGTTGTACCCTCAGGCCAGGGTGGAAGGTGTATAAGGTAAATAAGGTATTAGATCTCACCCAATCTCTTGAAGATGGAACAGTCTCAGGCAGCCCTGGAGGTTTAGCAGAGCAAGGTAGGCACAGCTGGAGTGTGGATCATGACCGGCTTCCAGCTAGATAGGCCCCAGCTGTGCATTAGTATGGTGCGGACTTTCTGTGGCTGGTAAAACTGTGAGATCCAGATATGGAGGTAACATTGCATGGGTTATGTCTGGCCCAGTTGGATGTAGTGTGCTCGGTGCGGGAGCGGGGGCCACAGGTGGTTGAGCTAGGTTGGTGACTTGCGAGGACCTGGGGCAAAGATGGCGGCTTTTCGCACCCTTAGAAGGAGCCCTTAAATGTTCTCCGCTTTTGCAGACTGTGTTTGGTCCCGCCAGCTCCGAATATACTTTGCAGGGCAATCGCCACACGCTGGGAGCCTGGTGTCAACAGCACTCTGAAGCAGAAGGGGGAAAGGTGTTGAGAGTGCACAAAGTGGCAGACCATCAGATTCCAGGTCTCTATGGCAGACCACACAGGAAGAAGTTTCTGCTTATGGCTTTGGAGCGGAGTCCTGACCCTCCAAAGCCAGGCAGAAAGGGTAGATAGGATGGTGATCCAGGCCTCTAGATGCTCGTCTGCTGTAGTGTGCCTCAGTCTCCGTGGGGAGTCAGACCTATAACTGCTTCACGTAGTCCGAACCAATATAACAATTCTGTTCTTCTCAGACTTCATAAGGATAGTCTCCTGCCTTATTAGGTTATACCTCAACATTTAGTTTTAGTGAAAAGCTGTGTTTTTTGCAATTTGCAATAGTAACTTCACGGAGCTCTTTACAAGTACAGCCGCACTTTACAGCGGTTAGCTCCGCCCCCCCTCTTTCTGTTTTATTTCACAGAAAGGTTGCTAATCTTCCTGATATTCACTGTTTTGTTCAGGCTTTAATTCAAATTAATTCTGTAATAAAATAAATTTCTCCTCTTTGGCATCTAAATCTAGTTTACATGAATTTACAGGCTCCTCCTTTTGAGCCTATGCATTCTTTGGGCATTAAACCACTTTCTTGGAAAGTGTTATTTCTCTTGGCCATCTCTTCTGCTAAAAGGGTTTCTGAAATGTCTGATCTCTCTTATGAGTCTCCTTATCTGATTTTTCTTCAAGATAAAGCTGATTTCTTTCAAATTTTTGCCTAAAGTTGTGAATTCTACCAAGATTAATAGGGAAATGTTTGTTACTTCTTTGTGTCCTAATCCAAAGAATAATATTAAAAGATCTTAACACATGGCCAGACGGTACTTAACCCCCGCTAGAATTTGTCGGATCTACGGGAGGGGAGGGGGGAGATGCTGGAGGGGATGTGGAGAGGAAGCTGATATGTTGCATATCTGGTGGTCCTGCGAGACGCTGGGATCTCTGTGGTCGGATGTGTTAACAGAAATAAATGAAAAACTAGGACTACAGGTCCCGGATGATCCGGGTATATTGGTCTTCCTGGGTCTACCCAGGGTAAAGAGTAAACCCTAAAGGTCCCTACTATACCTTATGTTAAATAGCGCCAAATCCCTCATTCCGAGAAGATGGAAGACTAGGGATGTCCCCTCACTAATAGAATGGAGGGCTCAGGTTTCCTCACTACTAGGACTCGAGAGATACCATTACCTGAAAAATGGGAACTTAGATGTCCATGATGCTATGCTAGAATTGTGGAACCCACCTACTGAGGGTCAGATTAGCCCCTAGAGGGGGAGTCCTATCCTTGATTCTTGTCAGTTCCGTCCCACTCTTGCCCTCCCTCTCTCCTTTCCGCTGCCCTTCCCCCTCCTCCCCCCTTTCCCCCCCCCCCCTAATCTTCACTCCCCACTTTCTCTTTTCTCTGTTTCTTCTTCTTAAACCCTTATCTTGCCTGCTTTAGATATATTTCTTTTCCGTACAACATATTTTCATATCATTTTATATATTTGCTGAAAAGAACTTTGCTGTTGTTCCAGGTCCCCTGTTGGGACTTCTTTTGTTGAACTAAGATTTATTATAAAAACGAGCATTACTTCACTTATATAGACCTACAAATTGGACTGTTCTATACCCTAATGTTGGGAGTATTAATTAACTCCTTATATTATAATACCAATGTAGGCCTTGGTATCACTGTTTCTGTTAAGTACATGTATAAGCCATACTTTTATGTAACAATGTTAAAACCTATTGTATACATTTGTTTGATGCTCAATAAAATTCTTTAAATATAAAAGATCTTAACACTCTTTGGATGTCATCACTTCTAGTATATTTGTTATTTTTTCTGGTTCTAGATAAGGTCAGAAAGCCTCTGCCGTTTCTTTAGCATCTTGGTTGAAACTTTTGATTAACAAAGCTTATTTGGAGGTGGGCCAGACCCTGCCTGAGATAATTACAGCTCATTCTACAAAATCAGTTGCCACATCTTGGGATTTTAAGAATGAAGCTTCAGTAGATCAAATCTGCAAAGCGGCCACTTGGTCTTCTTTGAATAACTTTACTAAATTTTACCATTTTTGGTAGAAAGGTTCTTCAGGCAGCTGTCTCCGTTTGATTCTAGTGCCTATAAATTAAGGGGTTTTTTTATTTAAAAAAAAAAATTA
>CAJPDP010068432.1:0-11765 GCA_905336975.1 Bombina variegata variegata
AAGATTATATTGAATCAAACATCAATTGTCTAAAATATTACACTGTGTGTCCTAATGTCTGCATCAATGTTTATCTTTAATACTAATTTCACATATACATACCATTCAAAGTATAATACACAATGTAACAAAGTTCTGATGAGTGATCAATGACACAGGTTTCGAGCAATTTGATTAGTTAGTGATAGTTTATAAAGTGTATTTTAATCAGATTGGCTGATGTCATAAATCATGTGATTATGCATATTCCAATCAAAAGTGGTGGAAAAATTCACTACTGTGTGGGTTGTTTAGGAGTTTGCGTCATAATTGGTGCGAGAAGTGCTGAGTCAAATTTGGCTCGAAGTGGAGAGTGTGACTTGTATTACATGGCTTAAACATGGTGCACATAGATTTAAAAAATAAAATAAAAAGGAAGTTAGCTACATTATGTTGTGTATTTATTTCATTTTATATCTATATCTATTAGTTCAACAAGTTTGGGGCAAAACTTTGCAACAAATTTGGAGAAATAATAGTGTTCCCTTGCTTTGTAATGAGAGACAAAGTTGTACCATAATCCATAAGTAGTAATGTATTTTTCATTTTTATCCTTATATCTACTAGTGCACCAAATGTGGAGCAATAATATTGTTTGATTTAAAAAGGGTATACAATTTTAATAAAGTTTCTAATTTACTTTTATTATGTAATATACTTCATTCTCTGTAACGGTCTATAAACTTTGTTTAAAGGTATTACAATCCTAGCAATCCTGAATTATAATTTGGTAACTAAAATGATGTTATTGTGACAATATGGTTCACCTGTATAGCCTGGGCTGGGTAACCAAATTGTCTTAATATAGCCTACAGCGTGAGTTACTGAACAAAAGTAAGATAAGCAACACATAAGTAATGGCTCATCTAATAATACAGAGAGTAGAGATCATAATGGAATAAATCAACTTGTCAGCAGTAACAGGAATAAACAACGATAACTGGAAAGTTATATGCCCAAGACAAGATGTAACAGTCTGGTAATGAACAAGTAAAGCTGACCTGATAATGAAGGGTCTGTAGTAGAGGATCTCTGCAGGAAACTGTGTCAGCGGGAGAGCTGCTGGGGTTCGGATAGCTTTGAGGCTGGTGAGACAAGTTAGGAAACTCAAAGCTTATAGGAAACTCAAAGCGTTATAGAGCAGGGCTAGATCTGTAGCTAGTGAGTAACTGCAACAGCAATAATCCAGCAAAGGATTGAGGTAGGAGGAGTCCTTAAATAGAGAGTGAGAGGAAAGGATTAAAGGGGAAGGTTCCTTACATACCCCCCCCTAAAAGGACCACTGCGAGGTGTCAAGGACGGGGACAGTCAGGATATGTCTGTGAAACAAGGAGACAAGACATGGTGTGGAAACGTTGGTTGCTGGTTCCCAGGAGTCTTCTTCATGATCATAACCAGTCCAATAAACCAGGTAATACAGAGCACCAGAACAGCGTCTTGAATATAGAATGCTATGTACTCCATAGTCAAGATTGGAAACGTCCACGGGAGCAGGAGTAGAAGGAGGTACAACAGTAGCGGATGACGTATAAGGTTTAACCAAGGAGACATGAAATGTCGGATGTATTCTAAAGGTAGGAGGTAGCTGCAGGGTCACTGTTGAACGGTTTAAGATAGCCGTGATGGGATAAGGACCTATGTGTAACCTTCCTAGTTTTTTGGAAGGGGCATGCAGTTTAAGATTTTTGGTTGATAACCAAACTTGTTCTCCAACTTTCTATATGGGTTGTTCACGATGTCGGAGGTCGTAGTATTTTTTTTTTTAGTTGCCTGTGCATCCTTCATGTTGGAATGTATGATAAAGAAGGTTTGGGTGATACTGTTGATGAGAATGTTTGTTTGTAGTAGGTTGTATTTAGGGTGGAGACCATAGTTGACGAAAAATGGGGTGTAACCAGTGGTGGAGCTAACTGTATTGTCATAGGTGAATTCTGCTAATGGTAGGAAGGATGCCCATGAATCGTGCTGATGCGAACAATAACTCCTAAGGTACTGCTCCAACCACTGGTTCGTTCTCTCTGTCTGACCATTGGTCTGAGGGTGATAGGAAGTACTAAGTTTTTACTGTATGTGTAAAGCCTTGCATAACTCTTTTCAAAACTTTGAAGTGAACTGGGTGCCCCTGTCACTGAGTACAGAAGTAGGTAGTCCATGCAAGTAAACAATCTCTTTTATAAAGAGTTCGGCAGTCTGTTTGGAAGTTGGTAGACAATGGAAAGGATCAAAGGAATGAAGTGTGTCATCTTTGAGAACAAATCCACTACAACAAAAATAGTTATGTAGGAAGAGGAAGAAGGAAGCTCAACAATGAAATCCATAGAGATTTTACTCCAAGGTCTCAGAGGTGTTGTTAGAGGTTGAAGAAGACCAACAGGACATTGGTGAGAGATCTTAGAGGTTGCACAAATAGTACAAGACGAAAAATAGTCTTTCACTGACTGAAACATGGATGGCCACCAAAAGGAACGTTCTAGAAGGGCAAAGGTCTTTTGATTTCCCATATGTCCTGCAAGGGGTGAGTCATGTACTGTTTGTAATACAAGGTTTCTGAGACCTTCAGGGACAAAGAGTTGGTTCTTGTAGTAAAGTATACCAGCTTCATCTTCACGTAGTACAGTTAAAGGAGCTGTGGAATCAGTTCGCTGAGCCTGTTTGATGAGATGACAAAGATCTGTAGTAAGTCCAATGAAATTTTGTTTGTTAATAACAGTCGAAGGTATGCTCTTGTTTTTGGGTTTTGTATGTCTTCTAGACAGGGCATCTGCTTTGCCATTTTTATTTCCTGGGAGATAAGTGATGATGAATTGTAAGAGGGAGAAGTAGAGACTCCAAAGAAGCTGTCTGGAGGAAAGGGTCCTGTTAGTCTGAAGGTATTGAAGATTATTGTGATTGGAATAAACTAGAATTGGATGGATGGTGCCCTCTAGTAGGTGGCGCCAATGTTTGAGTGCACATTTGATAGCCAACAATTATTTTTCTCCGACTGGATAATTTGTCTCTGCTGTAGTCATTAGACGTGAGTAGAATGCTACGGGATGTAAGGGTTCCTTAAAACTTTTCCTTTGTGAGAGTATTGCACCCATGGCATAATCTGAAGCATCTGTTTCTAGAACAAACTGTATGTTGTTATCTGGAAAATGCAGAATAGAAGCTGTAGTGAACAGTAGCTTCAGGTGATCAAATATATCTTGTGTTTTGAGAGTCCATTTGAATGGAAACTGTGTCTTAGTAAGGTCAGTTAGAGGTTTGGCAAGTTTTGCAAAGTTATGAATGAATTTTCTGTATAAATTTGCAAACCCTAAAAACTGTTGTACCTCTTTCCTAGACTTGGGAGTAGGCTAATCTTTAATGGCAGATACTTTATCAACCTCCATACAGATGCCATTATGTGAAATGTGGTAACCAAGGAAAGAGATAACCTTAGAATTAAATGTAAATTTCTCTAACTTGGCGTAAATTTTTTGCTCCCTTAACATAGTCAACACGGTCCTAACATGGGTGATATGTTCTTGTTGGGTGTGTGAGTAAATAAGTATATTGTCGAGGTAGACAACAATGTAAACATCGAGAATGTCATGAAAAATATTGTTAATTAGGCATTGAAATATCGCCGGAGCATTGCACAATCTAAATGGCATTACCACATATTCGAAAAGACCATACCTGGTCTAAATGCTGTAAGTCATTCGTCCCCGGCTCTCATTCAGATTAAATTGTAGGTGCCCCTTAGGTCTAATTTAGTGAAGACCATAGCACCTCTCAATCATTCAATCAGTTCAGGGATTAGGGGTAACGGATATCTATTCTTTCGAGTCCTTTTGTTCAACTCTCTGTAGTCGATAATTGGCCGTAATGAGCCATCGTTGTTTTTCACAAAAAAGATTCCAGCCCCTGTTGGAGAGGTGGAGGGCCTAACGAAACCTTTCTTGAGGTTGTCCAAGGTAAGTTTTAAGGTGGTCTAATTCTTATCTGGATAGAGGATAGATATGACCGAAGGGAATAGAAACCCCAGGCAGGAGGTCAATGGGGCAGTCATAATCCCTATGAGGGGGTAGGGTCTCAGCTTCCTTTTTATCAAAGATGTCTGCAAAATCTAAGTATGGTTGAGGAATAATAGGAGTGGTTAAATGAAGGAGAGGTATTCTAGGGTAACAAGTCTTAGTACAAAATTCTGAGTTAAGGGAAATCTTAAGGTTTTTCCAATTAATGAGAGGTTGATGTAACCTGAGCTATTTAATACCGAGCACAATTAAAAATGTGGGGGAAGGTATGATATCAAAACTTATTGTCTCTCTATGTCCGGTTTCTGATATAAGTGTCAATGGTGTGGTGTTTTGTGATACAGGACCTGTAGATAATTGAGACCCGTCAATAACAGTGACAGAAACTGGGTTTTGCATATTCACAAATGGTATTTTATTGCTTTTGACAAAATTAATGTTTATAAAATTACCAAAAGCACCGCTATCAATAATGGCTTCAGAGCGGAGAGTGTGTAGCTCCCACTGCAAGGAAAGAGGTAAAGTAATATAAGTAGTTGCAATAGACTTTGTTGTAAAACATGTGGTAGGGTTAAATTTCTTACCGTTCTTTTGTTTTTGGAGAGCAGGACATTCCTTCACTTCATGAGCTGAGGAAGCGCAGCACATTGATCTCCTTCTATTTTTTTCTTGTGGGGATAGAGGGCCCCTGATGAACCCTTTCTCCATAGGCTGAACCATCTCTCTGTTTGTAGTGGAAGGAATTGACAGAGTTCTCCTGGGAATACCCCTCTCATTCCTTCTTTCACGAAGACACCTGTGAATACTAGTGGATAGCGTAAATAGATCTTCCAAAGAGTCCGGTAGAGCAACTCTGGAGAGCTTGTCCTTAATTTCTTCTGAGAGTCCCAAATTAAATTGTTTTTTCATCGAGACTTCATTCCAAAGGGAGTCTTTTGCATAAATCTTAAACTGGGCTATATAATCCTCTACAGGATGTTTTGACTGTTTCAATGATCTAAGGGTTGTCTCAGCGGTTACTTGTTTGAAAGGATCATCATCAAGAGCCGACATGGCCTTGAAGAAGGAATCTAGAGAATTCAAAATAGGGTCTTGGGCTTCGTAAAAAGTATCCGCCCATGCCCTGGGTTCTCCTCTTAAATAGGAGATTATGGTTAAGACTTTTAGTCTGTCTGTTGGGTAGGTCTTGGGTCTCATTTCAAACAGGAGCAAGCATGCATTTCTAAATTCCCTGAAAAGGGCACGGTAATGTGTATGTGTGAATCTATAATTGTTTGCGTTTGGTGATTGTCATTGTAATTGAGTATGTGTCATATGTTAGTAAGTGGGTTTGTTATATAAAATTTAGAGCCAGAAAATAATATAATATGCAATAAATTACTATAAATTAAATCAAACACATTAACTCTGACTTACTTATCAAATATTGTTTTCATTCCAAAGGGTTTTGCTTTGTCATTATACATGGTTTCTCATGTCTTTATAAAGTGTAAAATAATTATTTTATTTTATATTAACTGAAAGTAAACGCCAAACATTCCAACATTTTTGTGTATTTTTGTTTTTTTAAGTTTTCATCACTTTTTTAAAAAAAAACAATTTCAAATGTTTGATCATCTGAATTTTGATGTTAGAGTCAAATTCAGTTGAATGTAATGTAACATTCAAAAGCAAATTCTGAAAGTAAAATATAGTTTTGGCTATTAAGAACATTAAAAAACAATATAGGAATATGGCTTTTAAATATAACATTCAACGGCAATATTAATATTTGACTAGAATGCAATAGTCTGTATTCAGCTACTGAAAGGCCTTATAAAGGGATTACAAAATAATTAAATTGAATAGGTCAATGTGCAATATTTAGAATTTTCTAGTTAAACGGACAGTCTAGTCAAAATTAAAATGTCATGATTCAGATAGGGCATGCATTTCTAAACAACTTTCCAATTTACTTTTATCATCAAATTTGCTTTGCTCTCTTTGTATTCTTTGTTGAAAGCTAAACCTTATATGCTAATTTTAAAGCTGTAGAACTGCCTCTAATTTCTGGGCATTTTGACAGTTTTTACATTAAGACACTGCTAGTTCATGCGTTTCATATAGATAACATTGTGCTCACTCACGTGGAGTTATTTAAGAGTCAACACTGATTGGCTAAAATGCAATGATCAGGGAGGTATCACCTGGGCAATGTATAATTGGGATCTAAGTTGTCAGAACATATATGTTACAATTATGCACATGAATACAATTCAGAAACAACCATGCATGGTGAGTTACAACTCTTAATACACAGTCCTCTTATCCTTTCTGTGTACTGAAAAATATGTGGTAGAAATACCATCCTGCTTTATTAAGTGTGATCAGTATTAATTATAGCCCAGACATCCAGGTTTAAACAGGCAGCATAGGACTCATCTAAGGCATACAGTTTGACTTTGAATAGCATATGGTGTAGATTAGAAACAGTTCCTTATAGCCATAAGACACAGGAAAACTTTTATCTCAATGCCGTACTCACACCATTTTGGTCATGTAGCCATCTGCTACCTCTTTATCCTTATTCCGCCATAACACAGGCGCCAAACTTAGTGCTACAATTGGATTCACCTTACAGTTAAGAGACCTGCAATGTGTGCCAGAAAGGACGCCAATCTTCCAATCTTCCAAGTATATACCTAGTACCAGAGTAGACGCCAAGGTCCCAATCTCTAGGCAGTGTCAGTGGTTTGCTTAGCGGCTTGCTTAGCATGGATCCAAACAACTACATGTGACTCGGTCACCCAATACCGACACACATTTCACCCCCACGTCATCTTTCAACAATGGATCTTTATCATGACTCACCAGGTATCTATGTTTCTCTTCTTTTTCTACCAAATATACATTAATATTAATAAGATGGGCTAGCAGTATTATAAGTATCATACCATGCACCTATGGTATCTATGTGTTGTATATTTCTCTAATAAATTACTGAATAAAACTTTATAAAAAATTATATAAGTGCTAATTTTTTTTTTTGTGTTTGTTGTTTAGTTATGGAGTACAGAGATTACATTTCCTAGTGTGCTTTTTGTTAATGATGTACTATTGTTAAGATGTGTATTAGAATCCAAAAGATTCCAAAGAATGCTATGCTATCCCTGCTTCTATATAAGTGAAGCATCTAACCAATCATTGTCTTAACATGTTTCCAGATTACCAACTATGTTCTATGAATTTATACTTTTTCGGCTGCTATCAGTGGGTGACAGGGGACACTCAAGTCATGGGCTGGGTAGGTTAGGCTGCAACTGCCAATAACTCCTTAAATTTAGCCCAGTGGGCCCTTTCAAGGCTGCATGACTGGGAACTATAATTCCCAGAATAACTTTTATCAAGATGTCTGCAAATTAGAGGGGAATTGAGGGGCTACAATTTCCCACAACAGTGCACAGGGGTTAGGGAGGAAGGGGTTTCCCGAGTGGCACACTGAGACTGGAAGAGGAAGTAGGCATCCTGAACAGTAAACCCACTTTATCGATTTGAGATTAAGACAGACATCTGTCTTTTTATTTAAAAAGATGAAGATTTGTTCTTCAAAGAAATAATGTTATTGTGCAAATTTCAATATTTCTGTCTGATTGTTTGTCTTTGCCTCTGTGTTTATGTGTGTGTGTGTTTGAGTGTGTGGGTGTTTCTGTGGATATCTGTGTGAGTGTGTGTCTGTGTGAGTGTATATCTGAGTGTCTGGCTTTGTGTGTGTGTGTCCATATGTGTGTATATTTCTGTTATTGTCTATCTGAGTGTGTGTGTGTGAATGTTTCTGTGGGTGTCTGTGTGTGTATAAGTGGGTTTTTGCATTTCTGAGGCTGTCTATGTGAGTGTGTGTCTCTGTGTATAAATGTTTCTGTGAGTGTGTGTGTGACAGTGTTTCTCTGTCTGAGTGTGTGTGTTTTGTTTTCTTGGGTGTCTGTGTGAGTATGTGTTTGTGTGTATGAGCATTTCTGTGAGTGTGTGTGAGAGTTTCTGTATGTGTGTTTTTCTGTATGGTTCTATGGGTGTCTGTGTCTTTAAATGTTTCTGACGGTGTCTGTGTGAGTGGGTGTATTTCTGTGTGAGTGTTTTGTTAGTGTGTGTATGTGTGTGTGTATGTGTGTTACTACTTTCACAACATTTTCAAATTTGACTACACTCACAAATATAGCATGCAAACATTATAGTCACTTGGCCAAAAATTACACAGGATGGCGTTAGATGACTGATCAGTGATTTAGTAATGGTCCCCAACATTTCTAGTGCAGCACTTTGTGATTCCACAATTGTCTGCAGGTGTTGTGTGATATTTATTTTAAATGTTTTTAACTCATACTGCTCTGGACCTTTGTATTAAGTCACGCTACCTGTCTAATTATAATTATCATTTCTACTGTACCATTATCTGCCTTTGGATAACAATTTAGGTCTTGGTCTGAATAATCATGTATGACCCTGCTGTTCTATCCTGACTTCAAAATTGTGCTGTTAGCATTCTGCAACAATTTGTTTCAGCCTTGCAGTACCTCTTGTTCCATACATAGCAAATGTAATATCCTGCTTGTTTAACCAGCTTGTTCCTGCCTTGGAATACATCTTGTTTCAGCTACCCTGTTTGCTATTCAGTTGTCTAAACTGATTGCTGCAACATTATATTTTGCAAGTATCCACTCTAAAGACAAAATCCCTTTATTATGTATGCTGCATCCTCTACCGTTCACTTTACATTTCAGTGTAGCCCCTTTCACTCCACAACCAGAGAGTCTAATATTAATATTAATTGAAGCATGGCAATCATAGCCAATACACAAATAAAGCTTTAAATGAATAACTATTACACATTTAATTTTTAAAAAAAATTCAAAACATTGGAGATGTTTAATAAACTATACTTGGATATTACTATAGAAAGTACTTTTTGATCAGAGATTCCTTTTAATGTATTTTATTTCCCCCCCCCCTCAATATTATGAGATCTATTCTCTATCCATTATTGAATTCAGCATTCAACTGAATTTCGTGACAAGGGTTTTTAAATTCAGAGTTGTGAAATATTATTGGGGTTATTAATCATAGCTCCTCTTCTGCACCAAACATAATAAAAAGATACACGCTAGCTTTGATAAATAGCTCACATAGGCTTCAAAGATTAAAACAACAGCTCGATTGTCACAATAACAATGTACCATTCTGCATATTAATTATTTTTACTTTTAGGGTCATCTCAAATGAACATAAAAAGACGAACTTTATGAATAATCTGCTTTAGTTTGTGCCCATTTTCTACATTTGTAATCCTATATAAGGTGTATTAATGCTACAATGCTATATAATTTGTTATTCATGTAACACATTTCTCTGCCTTTCAGTCAGTAGTTTCCAATCTTGAATACAAAGTGTCGTTTTTGTTTCCTTGTTGTTTTACCTACCCGAGGTATATTTTTTACCTTTGAACTTTTGTTCTACTTAAACAAGCTATTGAATAATTTGAATCTTGTCCTGTGGACATCTAAGAAAGAACATTTTAAAGTAACCCAAGGAGTTATGTTAATATGATCTAATCACGTGATGCTAGGAATAAAACTCAGCTTGCATCTCACTGTCTCCTCTGTGATCCAGTGTTAGTGGTGTTACTGCTGAATTGCAGGCTTGAGCTAAATAATTATTGCTCCCTTATCACTGACAATGAACAACTAATGATGCAGGGGGATATTTATAGAACAACAGCCCTCCCACATTTGTATCTTGTAAGAGAACGCAGAATTGTAAATATTTCAAAGAATATTGTGGTTATTATGATTTAATGTCTTTTGTTCTTCCACCCCATTGGGCTTTCAATAATGCATCTATAACAATCAGCTTTGTCCACAGGGTTATAATTCCCCTTTTACAGGCTGGGGAAGGGATAGATATTTACACATTCTTCTTTTTATCCCATCTTTGGCACCTATAAAGATAATTTGATATATACTGGCACTGAATTTAAATTATATATATATATATGTTTTGTTTTTGTTCTTTAAATCTTACAAACTTGTAAATAAAAAACAGTTTATTTCTGCATCAATTATAATGACATTGTAATAACATTTTAATTTTAAAAAATGTGCTTCATTTAATATGCTCTTGATAACAAGCCGAGTGCACCTGATAATGAGTGGTGTGTTATTCTATGCTCAGCCTCGTGCAAACAATAATGCAGAGTTGAGTTTTACAAGTTGTTGGTTGAAATGTTTATTAACATTTGTAAGGCACCGGATACTTATATAATATGCCCTATACTTTCAATGGGAAGAGGTAGTAATGCACCTATTGGGATTGTATTGTAAGTGATCACATAATCACGCTACCATAGCGCTCTGTCCTCAGTCCTTCAAATCCTCCTGTATTCTTTAGCAAAGCCACTGGCAATGTGAGTGGCATGAGCACGTTCCGGGCGTGACTAGACTTGCTGCCATCCCAGCAGGGAAACAAGTATATGTACCAACATTTCCTAGCACTCCGGAAAAAAAACAAATTTATTCGAAAATGTGTAACATATTCAAACTTTATTGCACAAAGAAAGTTAAAATAATAGAACACCCTCCATATAAAAAACTGTAAATCCAGCACCATATAGTATAAGGTAGCCTGCCATTTGTGTTTCAACCCAAAACATATCCTTGCATTAAAAGTAGTTAGTTAAGTGATGGTGCATGCATGCAATTTAATATACTGCTTAAAGGGACAGTAAAGTCAAAATTAAATTTTCACTTTTCATTTTCATGCAATTTTACACAACTTTCAAATTTACTTTTATCAAATTTGCTTTGTTCTTTTGGTATTCTTTGTTGAAAGATAAACCTAGGTAGGCTCATGTGATAATTTCTATGCCTTTGCTGGCCGCCTCTTTTCTCAGTGCATTTTATGAGCTTTTCACAGCTAGACAGTACTAGTTCATGTGGGCCATAAAGATAACATTGTGCTCACTCCCGTGGAGTGATGCATGAGTCAGCATCAACTGGCTTAAATACAAGTTTGTAGAAAGCACTGAGAAAAGGGATAGGCTGCAGAGGCTTAGACACATTTAATCACAGAGATAAAAAGTGTATTACTATAACAATGTTGGATGTGCAAAATTGGGGAATAGGTTAAAAATGGATTATCTATCCTTTTAAACAATAAACAAGTAGACTGTCCCTTTAAGTAAACCTGGTATTACGTATTAAGGTTTATTATTGTGCTTTCAAAAACATATTTCAAGACTGTAGATATAAATTAATGGAATTGAATTAAAGCATAAAACGGGCTAGATTACAAGTGGAACTCTAAGTTTGACCGTTTGTGGGCACACGATAATTAATCAGACATTACAAGTAGCTGGTAATTGCTACTGCGAGCTCACGGTAGCAATTAGCGTTTATAAAATTAACCAGAGATTATATCTCTGGTTAATTTTATAAATGTGCTCCAAATGACCCCCAAAATACAGTGTAGTGTTTTTTTTTTTTTTTAAAAGATAGCAGCATCTTTATTTTTTTAATAAAATAACTACACTATGCAGTTTTTTAGGGCTAAAGTTGGTGGGAGTGGGGTGTTATATACAAAGTGGGTAGTTTACAGAGCTATGGGGTAAGATACAGTAATTGTTTCTACCCTTAAAAAAATGCATTCAACTATTGGTGCAGACCCTTGAAAAATATATATCAAGAAAATATGAGATAG
>CAJPDP010068978.1:0-13947 GCA_905336975.1 Bombina variegata variegata
AAGGTGTTTCCTTTCATCAGTGTGCTACCTTCTTTTCTTGTCTATACTATATCAGCTCTGGACCTTGGAGGGGGTCCATGAAGGTTCCAGCACCTACTATCTGCATTTAAGCAGTCATTGTTTATATTGGGGATGTCCCTGGAGTGCGGATCCAAACAGTGACTTTTTCTATGGATTAGGTATTTATATTATTTTCAGCTGATAAATGCCCCTTAATGAATTTAACCCTGTTTTAAGGTTAATACATAGTTATAAAGCAACATTAGTCAAATCATGAAACCTTATGAATTTCAGTATTTTATTATTACACATGTCCCTTCAACAAATCTGGACTAGTACAGTCAGTAATAGTGAGTCAGCCACTAGGTGGCAGTAAAGTGCCACAAACCTCAATGCTACCCCATGTAAATAAAAAATGTTTTACACAAATATATAAACTATTTACTTTTGAGAAAAAGAGAGATTTGCAAAATGAGGTAACTTCTGCAGTGTCTATTGTGTATATTTTTTATAACTATAACAAAATTAACTGTTTATCTACTGTCCATTACACTTGCACTTACTATAAAATATAACATTGTATAATTTGAGTTTGAAACATATAGAAATTCATAAAAAATGCATACAGTGGTAAAGCTGCTTATATTTATTACATATGAACACAAAAATATAGAGAACTGTGGCCAGATCTGGGTCTAGACACCAACTGAATAATGACTAAGGGTTAGATTTACCAATGTCTGTCCGACATGATATGCTGTAGCTTATCATGTCCGACAGACAGCACTGAATGCCGACAGCATACGCTGTCTGCATTTATCATTACACAAGCAGTTCACCAGAACTGCTTGTGCAATGCCGCCCCCTGCAGATTTGTGGCCAATCGGCCACTAGCATGGGGTGTCAATCAGCCCGATCGTATAGGTCTTAAGACCGCTGCTTCATAGCTGCTGTTTCCGGCGAGCCTGAAGGCTCACGTGGAAACAAGGGGAACAAGGGCCATACAATAATGTCTAAACTGAAAGGAATTGGATGGAACCCAAAGGTTCTGTTGAATTTCAAGCTGCTGAAATTTAACAGGTAGTGATGGTATTAGAAAGACCCAGCAGATATTCTGGTCTGATGGAAATGTTCTTGTCCAGACATTTATAGATGAAACCATTAGCAATGTATGAAAGATTTGCAGATTTGGTTCATCTGAAACGGTTGAGGTATTGGACTGTGCAAATGTCGCCCACATGAAGAAGTATAGATATAGAAGTGTTGGATCTTGCAAATTTATTTTACTGCTAGAAAACTCCCTAGGAGTCCCAAACAATATACATGATATTTTTTAGTATTTAGTTCTAGTGGGTAATTGGTTCCATTTCACTCCCCATCTACTGTATTGAGTACTACAACTATGGTGTTTTGGAAAAGATAGCTCTCCTGTTCCACTCCTAAATATGGCCTAACCACCAGGATTGTTCTTCACCGGCTTTCAATCACAATTAAATTAAATGAAAATAAGGGAGGCTTTTGGTTTATTTTAGATATTCTAAAGTTCTGTAATGGGAGGATCAAGTACATATGAATTGAGAACAAGAGTAGAGCTACAATCCTTAATTTTCTAATAAATTAATTTTGTTTCTAAATGTTGATAAATCAAAGTTAGGCCTTGGAACATGAAAAGGATATCATCCAAGTACATTATGAAGCTGATGCCTCTTGAACATAGCCAGACTATGACCAAAATGATAGACAAGTAAATTGCCAGGTTTTGTCTTACAGAAAAAGCAAAAATATTTTTATTTCTCAATGGTCTAACAAGTTCTTGTCTCATAGAATATAAATGCCTTTATTTATAAATAATGGAGCAATAACCAGATAAAATTTGCCATGTTTTCATAATAAAAATATTGCTTATATAACTATCTTTGACAAAACTTGCAGTGAAATCACACGTGGACTCATTGCCTTATGTACCTAGAGGGATATAGCGGAACTGATGAAGCCCACAGACGGCCAAAATGTACGTCTGAAGTTTCCATATTTTATTTTGAGATGCAGATACCCAGTATTTCAGGGCTGGACTGTCTTATTTAGCTTTTTTAGTTAGGACCAGAATGAACATTGCTCTCTGTAAAAGGTACATTCTGGGCACAGTGAGGCTGCTTCTGCAGTGGCAACTGTCCATAGGGCAGTTTATTTTGCTTTTGTAAATTCCCTAGTCGAGTACTGCTCTTTTTGCGTAACTCTAGATCTAATTTTGATATATTCTGGAGAGAACTAACATATGGGGAAGCTTGGATCTATTCTTTTTAATATGGCTCTCCTTTCTATATCAATTTATTTTCGTTGTTTCTATTTGCAGTTGATAAATCAATGGAATAATTAATGGCATATTCAGTTATTTGAAAAATGTTGGTGACAAGACAAACCATATCTAGAAGCTTTTCCTGGCATATTTTAAAGCTCTGTCAGAATGTGGGAGGTGGGTGGGCGACACAGAGGCGGAGGGGGGAGGTAGTGGGAGGGGCCCCATGCTACATACAATTTTTGTAAGGGAAAGGAAGGGATGGGAAGCTACGGCAAAAGGAGATATGGAAGGGGAGTACCCTAATTAATGATCGCGGGAAGGGGGGGAGGTAGGGGGCACTACTATACTACAGAAAACCCCCCAATGAATTACAAAATAAATAAAAATAATTATAAAAAAGCATAAACTGTCTGTCAGTACCTAAGATGGCCTCCACTTGTAGGAGGGGGGATGATTAAAGAGCTTTTGGGGTGGGGATCTAAAAAGGTGGTAGGGTTGAGGAGGGATCACTACACTGCAAGGTAAGTAATAATAATAATAATATTTTTTTTTTTTAAAAGCCCTAAACTGCATACTGGCAGAAGTTCTGAAAGTACCTAAGATGGTGGTTACAAGTGGGGGGTGAGGGAGGGAAGATAGCTGTTTGGGAGGGATCAGGTAGGGATCAGAGAGAGGGAGGTGTCAGGCGGGAGGGCTATCTCTACTTTGTATCGAAAATTAACCTTAAAAGCTAATTGATTAACCCCTTCACTGCCAAGAATTTCAAGTAAGGTGCACAGCTTATAATAGTGGCATTCAATGGGAAAGCCCTGCATGTCTGGTATTTCTAAACAAGGGATCACAGAGAAGGTTTTATAACTATTGGTCGTATGACTGCAGTAGTAGTATAAATAACCCAAAGTTTGCGATAACGTAAGCAATTTTTTTTTATATCTTCATATCTTGTGGCCAAATAGTGTCATCAAATACACGAAAATCGTCCTAGATCAATACCTTGGGTTGTCTACTTTAACAATATAGATATATTTCATAGGTAAATCAAAAAATCTAAAAGCTCTATTTCTGTTTAAACAGATTGATAGCAAAAGTGCTTCCCCCCGCCTCTGAAATTTCTGGTAACGAAGGGGTTAACCTAATGACTTGGGGTGTTGAAGATCATCCAGATTAAATAAACGTTTTCTAGATGTCTATTGATAGTAAGTATTCTTGATCAGTTACAGAAATATATTTAGACGATTTTTGGATTTATTGCTAAAGACTTCAGTCCCATCTTCATATCTTCAGAATTTGAGGACAGATCAGGACCTGGAGATTTCTTTGTTTCCTCTATGCCTGAGGACACATAGACATAATTATGTGTATGATGCAGAATGTTATTTTTTTGTTCTTTTCTTTACAGAAAGCTTGGAAAATACACATTCCCTTTGGGTCTGCCTTTTGGACTGAGGAAGGTGGTCCAGTGTTTCTGTTCCCTGAACAAAGGGTAAAGAGTTTCCTCTATAATGTAGTCTAGAGCTTAAAAGTATATGTGTTTCGGACTTACAGTATGACTGGATCACATCAAATTTTAGCTGTTTGTTAAACTAGTTGAATATACTAGAAATTAAACATGTGCATTTTGTTTTATAAAAGAATGACGAATATGGCTGCGGGTAGCGACATTAAGCACTTTTTTGAGCCAGATTTATTAGCGTGAAAGTGAAACAAACAAAGATCTGTGAAAATCCAGATCTTTGTGTGTTGCACTTTTACAAGAATAAATTTGCCTCCGAAAAGAGCAGAATGCCGTTACCTGTGGCCATATTTGGCATTTGTTTCTAAAACAAATCGCCAAATGCACACGCCTATTAAAAATATACTCTTGAATCTTGGCTTTAACAGCATCCTTAGTTTTAAATGTCTAAAAATTAGTCCAAAATAGTATAATAATTAGTATTACAAAAACAGTAGCTTAAATAGGAAAAATAATAATTAGCAAATTCTTAGTTTGGTGGCTGTAACAACAAACAGTTAAATAAGTAGATAAATATAAATTAAGCAGGCAGTTAGAAATAAATGACGTCCTGGCAACTAATTAATTAAATGTGCTTTTGGCAGCTAGCCAAAGAGCTTCTGCACTTCAATGTGACGCAGGCGAAGCCAAATATAAATTTAGGCAAGCAGCCAAAAATAAATGATTATAGTGCAGAGTGACTCTATAAGGTGTAAAAGCTCAACTCGGTGACAACAAACTCAAACGAATTATCTTTGTTGCACTAATTGTTTGTTTCATGCTTTCCAGAGGGGACAGCTAAAGAGATGCTGGTGCAGTCTTAATGTTTGAACAGGGGAGGTGAGAAAATGGCTGTGTAGATCCAAAATGGAAGTGGAAGTCTGTATAACAACATGGAAAAAACAAAGCTGCTCAAAGAATGTTTAAAAAGGTGATTGAAAATAAGAATACAATTTAAACCTTACAATAATGAAAGCTACCTTTATAGCCATAGTGAATATTACAACAGACCTGGAAAGCAGCAGAAAAAAAGCTGTTTCTCCCCTATATAGTCAAGTACTGTGGAACCCATGTACCTGTTTGTCCGCTGGGCTGTATGCATCATTACACACTCCAATGAGTGTGTAATCCCGCCCCTTTACTAGTGTGGCCAATCGCACGTGAGAATGGACTGCCAATGACCCAGAGCGAGCAAACTCTCTGTGATTTCTCTTCACCACCTCAGAGGTGACAAAGAGTGTCTAATGACCACTGCTTCTTACTTTGCGGGAAGTAGGCTCGCATGTGCAAACCTGCCCCACAAGGGCTCTGGAGCAGCTTACGTTGCTTCAGAACATTCTAGATTTTTGCAATTACATCGGCAATTGGTCTGTTAATTTAATTAATTGCTATTGTTACGTAAATATTTTTAGTATTTTTATATTGTTTGAATGTGTGCATTAAACAATAATGTAGTGACAGGAAAAGCAAAATAAAAAGTCTCTGTTTTTCTAATAAAATATGTTCTCTGTAGCAGGCCTCTAGTCCACGAAAATTACTATAGATAAGGTTGCTATTGATGTAGGGTCATCTTATGGAAATTAAGAACTCCTGTTTTCTTGTTTCCTACATAAATAAATAAATTGTGAACTCAGCACTGATGATGCTGATTGCATTTGGCTATGCTGTGATCGTGTGGAATTTCACAGAAATCTGACAATATTTCATAGTAAACATCATTAAACTGAGGCAGAAAATGAAGTGACTTTGGGCTCGTTTCATTGAGCCGTAATTAGGTTTGCGTGCACTCACAAACCGATAAATATGCTGTCGGAAACAATATCGCTCATCAACTGCTTCCAACGGCCGTTATACCTCAATTTCGGCAACCGGACTCTGGCTGCGAAAACATTTTCATGTCCCATACAAAGTACCAGAAGCCACTAATCTATAGATTAAATCAGGTTTCCAATGACCACGCAAACCGATAATACACTATCAGAGGCTGCTGATACATTAAGAAAAATTACACCCAGCTCAACTAGGAGTAAAAGAGGAAAAAGGTGCTTTTTGATACCTATTTCCCATTGAAATCTAAACCGCCTCCCAAAAATAAACCCCTCTATTTGCCATCTCCCCCGTTTTATATTGGGGTACCGTTGCATTCCTATTGGCTCATATTTGAAAATATCAGCCAATAGGATTGGAGCTACTGAAATCCTATTGGCTGATTTGAAAATATCAGCCAATAGGAATGCAACGGTAGCCCAACATAAAACGGGTACCTTGCATTCAAGCTTCAGTGTGCGGCGGCGACGACGATCATACAAAGAGGATCTTCCATGCTGGATGGCTCCGCAGTCGCCTTGGTCCTGGATGAAGATAGAAGAGGTCCCTGTGCTGGATGAAGATATTGCCTCCTGGAAGAAGACCTCCGCCGGACTTCAGGAACGGTAAGTACCTATTTGGGGTTAGACTGTTATTTTAATGTGCGGCAAAAGAACCCTTTTAAAGGTTATTGGTAGGTTAGTCTTAGATTAGGGGGCTTTTTATTTTTATATGGGTATTAGATTAGGTTTAAATTGTTTTATTTTTTATAATTTGGTTTAATTTTTTTTGTAATTTTAGATTTAATTATTGTAATTTAATCTTAGGTTTTATTTTTAAATTAATGTTAGGATTTTTTATTTTTTATTTTAAATCTTTTATTGAGGTTTGTATAGATTACAGCCAAACAAATAATACAAATTTACATTCTTTCACAGAGACAGTATAGAATCAAGACGTTCCCAAGTTAGACCAACACTGCTCATACATATCTGTGCGATACCTGTGAGGTAACATGTAGGTTAATAAAACCGAAAGTCTGAAGACAAAAGCTAGGTTACATCAAACAGTCATGAATGCATATACACCATCAACACTCCCTTATTCTCAGGGAAATGACAAAAAGCACATGTTTACTTTGGGAGTAACAATTAGAGCATCTATGACAACATTTTAAGAAAACAAAGAGAAACATCCTTGATAACATTAAAGTAGTCTAAAACGGAGGAAATAAACTTGAATAAGCATAAATGAAACCTCATTTTTTCTTTTTAAGTAATAGCTATGTGGCAACTACTGGACTAGTCTCTATTGGACCAAATGCATCTTTAATATTATGTCATATGGTAGTTGCATAGAGGCCAATTTTGGGCCCCTTGATAAGAATGATATATAGTTTTATAATAATATCTGGTGGAAACATCTAATTATTGCTAGTGGTTGCTAAATTACACTTTATTATATTATAGGGAACCATCTTATAAACCTTAATGAACAGCCTAGTCGTGATGTGTGTTACGCAGTATAGATGTGAGTCTAGAAGTATTAGTGATGTACTATATAGGGTGAGAAAGTCTACCCAGTAACTAGGTATTTATAAAACATATAGAAAGACATGTGTCAGCTGCAACTCTGGATCAGTATGCTCAAGCCTGAAGATATTATGTTAATACAAAAGTCAGCATACATAATATTCTGTAGATGAATTTCTACAGACCACATACTATGGTATCTCTAAATTAAGGCCTAAGGACCGGCCACCTCGGCCGCAGGTAGCACATTGCCCACTAGCCATGATTATAAAAATAAACCATTGTGATCTGATTTAACAAAATAGGTTGGTTCTTGTGGTGTACTCCAATGATCAGTAATGAACAAATATGCAGTGCGAATTGTTAAGTACCTAGTAACATACAATACCATATATTAGAACCTTAGTACTGCTCTTGTATGACTAAAAGCTTTTCCATAAAGGAGACCCTATAATTAACTCTATTAACTGGTAATATTTCCATACTTAATGAGCTGTGAATAAAAAAAAAAACAATTCTATCCCCCCCCCAAACTGCAGATCCTCTATTTTCTATAGTCATATATATTAAATTTGTCAGGGAGCAACTCTGCATCACTTTCACAGAACTAGTACACATCACTGCTGTGGTCTAAAGTGAAATAAAACAACATGCATGATCCACGTGGAGCTGCAAAAGCTCTCCAGATACCCAACAACCCCAGTGGATCAATTTAAAACAGAATTGTAGGGGAGACACACATAAACCCCCTAGAAACCACACAGTTAAGAACATCAACATTTTATCTCTGAAAAAATATTGATCGGCTCGGCCCAGCTACATACACGCAATCGCCCAAAAAATCAGCTCTGCTTGCCACCTTAGTTTTAAGTTGGGTATCTGACCTGTCCGTAGCTGCTATCCCGGTGCCATCTAGGGGGACGATCCACACACTAGGTGCAAAGATGACCACTGCTCTCATCCCGGACCTCTTTATAACTCGGGTAGTTGGCGATTCTGGCTCACTTGTCTTGTCCCTGTACGCTGCAGACTGTGTAACCCAGTACTCAAAGACCGGTCGGGAATTCTCATACGCAGAGCAGGAGATCTCTGTATGCTCGGTGGAGCAAAGGGCTTCACTGCTGATCGCTTCTGCCATTTTAGGAATGCTAGGCATCTTGGTTACGCCTGCGGGCTGTGCTGCAAGTTGTGAAGTAGATAATATTTTGTAAAAGTCTGCTAAGCTTCGGTAGGAGTCCTCCAATAACCAAACTATCTCACTTTCCCATCTATCGATAGCCTCCATTTTGCCGGTCAATCTCAGATGTATCCGCACCAAAAAGCTTTTAAAAGTACGGCTGATTTATTGAGATAGATGGTTCCCTTCTTTAAAACAAACAGCCTGCTCACGGCTGTAATACCCCGCTGTTAGGCTGGGGGGGTGCTGAGAACCACGTTGTGTCCGCCACCAAGGGTCTCAGCGGTCCAGTTCAAGAGCCTGCAGTCATATAAACACTGTTGGATATATTATTTGAGTCTTCCAATCTCGTAGCATATATAGATAGTAGTTTTGTATCTGGATGGCTTGGTGTTGTAAAGATAATCGGCGGATTGTCTTTATCATGTCAGGAGCTCTTGAAATTGCGACCTTCCATGGCCGCCGCCTAGACACGCCCCCAGGATTTTTTATTTTAATTGTAACTTAGTATTTTTTTTTTAATTTATGTAATGGGGGTTAATTTAGGGGGTGTTAGGTTAAGGGGCATAGCAATTAGATTAGCTATTTGCATTGTGGGGGGTGACGGATTAGGGGTTAATAGTTTAAATAGGTACTTTGCAATGTGGAGTAATGGCCGTTTAGATGTTAATAACTTTGATACTTTGCGATATGGGGGTTGCTGGACTAGGGGTTAATAAATGTATTAGATATTGCAGTGGGGGGGTGGCAGTTGAGCGGTAGATATTGCGCATGCATTAGCTTTTTGCTTTTATTTGAACAGCGAGCATCGGGTAAAATATACGCGCCGCACTTGTATGCGGCACCGTATATGCGATGGAGTGTAGTGTACGATTGGGTTACCATAGTAACCGCTTAATTTCCAAGAAATCCAGCATCCGGTGGAAGCGTTAACACAACGCTAACTTACACCTACACGAAAAGGGTGACTGAACGCAATCCATAAACTATTTCCATGGAAACCTGGTACTAAAGTGGAGCTGCCTGCAACGTCGGTAGCTTACGGCTCCATTTTTAACGGCTCAATGGAAACAAGCCCAAAGTGTGCAAACAACGGCTGCGTGGAATATGGCAAATGTTAAAGGGTCCTGATAAATAAAATCACTAAAACATTGGTAAATTTCTCTCAGTTGTAGCTTACACACTTATCTATCCACTGTTATCCATTGTTATCTATCCATTGTTATCAGAAGCGATTAGATAATGGAATAGTAGATTTCAAAATAGTGACCATTTTTTTTTTATGAAACTAAAAACTTAACATATTTCTTTATTTAACAATATAAAGTTAAAACAAAATTTATGCTTGCCTGATAAATTATTTTCTTTCAGGATGATGAAAGTCCATAGGGCTCTATGACATGTGAGCTATAACTCCTGATACGAGAAGGCGGCCAAGAACCCCCACAAGAGCTTTAATCCCTCCCACCTACCCCCCTCTCTCCTCAGTTTTACATATAGCAGAGCAGAGAAAAGTAAACAGATAGGTAGGAAAGACCAATCCGTGTATATAGAGGTGCAAATTAAAACTTGCCTGAAAAATTTAAATGGACGGAGCCTATGGACTATCATCATCCCGAAAGAAAATAATTTATCAACAGGTAAAGCATAATTTTTTTTACTTTTTCATACGATGATGAGAGTCCATAGGGTTCCATAACATGTAGGACTAATACCCGAGCAGATAGTCCATGTTACGGAATGTGTGGGACAATTTTATGGCAGTTCATATTTGTCAGACACTGTGGCCTGAAGGACTTTCCTGCCGAAAAGCTGCTTGCAAAGAAGCAAAAACATCAAAGCAGTAAAATTTTGAAAAGGTATGCAGAGAAGACCATGTCTCAGCTTTGTAAATCTGCTCCAAAGATGCATTGTTTTTGAAAGCCCAAGAAGTAGCAGCTGATCTTGTAGAATGAGCTGTGATACTTTTAGGGGGTGACTTTGCCACCCACCAAGTAAGTCTGGGGAATTACCTGTTTGAGCCAAGAGGCCAAGGCTTCAGCAGTAGCCTTCTGCCCTTTATGAGTCCCAAAGTAGTGAACAAATAAGCTGGAAAATGATGATATGTACTCCTTTGTAGCTTGAAGATAAAACGTCAATGCTCTGACAACATAAAGATCATGTTTTTTTATGTGTGTGAAGTGAAGCACTGATCTTTACCTAAAACAAGCCTCTCTTGTTGGACTATCTCCTTCCTAGATAGTTACAATGTGTTAAACTGGCGATTAGGGTTTTTAAGAGGGCGCTTACAACGTTTAGGTTAAAATTTTATCAGTTAATGTTGCAATCCTCAGTTTTTCAAATAGTGCAATCCTTGGTCAA
Source organism: Bombina variegata variegata (assembly GCA_905336975.1). Lineage (NCBI taxonomy): Eukaryota > Metazoa > Chordata > Amphibia > Anura > Bombinatoridae > Bombina > Bombina variegata. The sequence continues at coordinate 10,668 of CAJPDP010068978.1, forward strand.
TATCTCATATATTTTACAATAATATAAAAGGTCTGGTGGTTGCAGTATCTAATGAATATCCCCAAAATTATTTATAAAATAGATCCCTTTATAATACAATGTTGTGTTTATTTCAAACGGATACACAGATCACCACAAGAGAAAAAGGCAGGTTGTTAAAATACCTAATAGATATTCCAAAATACACCTAATAGATATCCCTTAAAATACAATGCTATATTTAAATTTAAACAAGTGCAAAGATAAGCATAGCTTAATATTGACCAAATTTGGTTCTCTATAAAATGTATTATATTTTCTTTAAGACAAATTTATGGATTTGACCCAGTCGATTATTAAACCAGATTAACAGAGTTTAAAATAGTTAGATACAATATGTCGTACTTTAACTTCCCATAGTATGACTTTACTAAAAAAAAAAGCTATAAATGATCAAAAAATATTTATTAAACTTAAAGGTTATTTATTTGATACATAAAATTCCTATACAATGTAATCAAGACCAGTCATACAAAAGTACAGTTATATGCTCATAGAAAAAAATTGTTTTGGTCAGTTCTACGCTTTAAAAAAGGTAACAGTATATACAAATAATTTAAATAAGTTAAATTGTGGCTAACGAATTGACTCTGAAAAAAAGTTGAAAAAGAAGAACACAAAGCGCATCCCAGATTCAAGGTAAAACGTTTTTCACTTTATTTTGTGCACACAATCTATTGCACTTACAAGAGATTAATAAAAAAATGCCTTATACGTGAGTCTCTCTGCTCCACACAATTCAGCAGGTAGCGACCTCTGCTTTACTTGCGGCTCTGTGTATTCCCGGACTCCTTCCGAACGTATAAACCAATTAAAACTGTTGTCCGGTGTAAAAGTTCATTTAAAATGTATTTCCTTTTTCTCTTCTTACGTGCTGAGTCCAATAGCTACCGGCATATCACCCTGCCTATGCGTTTCATTTGTCCTCCGCAAACTTTCTCAAGACCATGGGTGTATACCATTGCCTGAGGATCCCTTCGTTAAATACAGCTGTGTCGGCTCCACCTTTTCCTGTCTCTGTAGGGATTGGAAGTAAAACCAAAAACAAACACTCCCCTTACTTATGTGCTGATCCGGCCCCCTTACACGTAATCATTGACAGATACATGCATATCAACATTGTGTATACCGTATAAAATACACCATACATAAGACCTAACTACTTACATATGTTTATTATTTTATATTATATGGCTTCAATTACTGATTAGCATAACCGTGTACTGCGCCAATATGTACTACCTTTGTCTCCTTCATAGTAATCGCTCAGTATTACATAACCTAACTTGTATGGATATAATCTGTCATCATGTGTTCGTCCAAATATAGCACTGATCGTCCTGTTGGGCTACTATCTTTGTTACTTGTAGGTAAATGTGGTATTGGATTACCTTATTATCTTGGCCCGAACTGATGATACCCATAGCGCTGCCTTCCTGTGTACAGCCTAACCTCTATTGGGCGACATACACACTCGTGTTCACTCCGCCCCTCTTGCTACGTAATTGCTTACGCGGAATGTAAACACTAGACGCCCATTCCTTAGACCAATGATACGTTACTTTTAGCCCTATACTGAAGGGGATGTGAGCCACTACATACATTCTATTTAATTATATTTATTTGGGAAAGTATCCTTTATATTATGGTTTATAGGATGATGTATTATTCCTCATTTGTTCCTAAACTATAATGCACTTTAATATACATTATCTTATATTAATTTATATTAACTTCTTTTAATGAGTCCTATCTCTAGCTTATTCCAAACAGGTTTATATTGCTGTTCCATAATCTGTATTAACTTTTTAAACTTAAATTTATGCTCAATGTTTTAGTCGCTGACCCTTTATCCCAATAGATGCTATTATTAATTTTGTCTATCTTTTAACTATAAATTGCTACACGATGTTAATATGTGTTTATAGAAAAAAAAGTTGAAATATTTAAAAAAGTGAAGCAAGAGAGTCAGTTTGCAAACTCTTATTGATGTAAAGGATCCTTATAACAGGTTTCTCTGGACTTAATTTACTTTCACTATCAGTGATGTAGATTAATAGTTGATATACGTGGGTGTGTGTCTTGTGCTTTTTCTTAACAGACTGTTTAAGATGAATTATTCAGATCATTCTCCGATATTGCGTTTCTTTCGTACACTACTTTTTGCAGCGTTCACTTTCAAAGCTTATCCTTTATTCAATAGAGATGTTTTTATAATCTCACCTTTGAGTTTGAAGTCGTCCAAAATAGTTCTTTCAGGTGGATCTTACCTCTAAATAACTGGCGGTTTTTAAATCCTCACTTCCCTTTATGGCCGGTTAGTGTGACGTCACTCACTCCTGGCTCCTGTGTCAAATACTTGCGCAAGTACTTTCAGCGCCGTTTTTAACCAGCCTCCCACAGCTTTGTCAGATCCGGTCTCTATGTACTCTGCACTTCAATACAACGTACAACGTACGCAGATATTAGACATGTATCACAGATCCACGCGTTTCACCCCCCTTCAGGGCTTTCTCAAGAATCCTTGAGAAAGCCCTGAAGGGGGTGAAACGAGTGGATCTGTGATACAGAACTTAGCAGTGATTTCTGATTTGACAAAAAGACACCCACAACATCGTAAAACCAGAGTCAGCTGAAAGGAGGAGGAAGGTCTAATCTCTGCGTACGTTGTACTAAAGTGCAAAGTACATAGAGACCGGATCCGACAAAGCTGCGGGAGGCTGGTAAAAATGGAGCCGAAAGTATAATAATTAATCTTAAACGGTCTGTTAAGAAAAAGCACAACAAACACACCCACATATATTAACTATTAATCTACATCACTGATAGTGAAAGTAAATTAAGTCCAGAGAAACCTGTTATAAGGATCCTTTGAATCAATAAGAGTTTGCAAACGGACTCACTTGCTTCACTTTTTTTCTGAGTCAAATCGTTAGCCACAATTTAACTTATTTAAATTATTTGTATAAACGGTTACCTTTTTAAAAGCGTAGAACTGACCAAATCAAATTTTTTGTATGAGCATATAACTGTTTTTGTATGACTGGTCTCGATTACGTTGTATAGGAATTTTTTGTATCAAATAAATAACCTTTAAGTTTATTAAATATTTTTTGATCATTTATAGCTTTTTAGTAAAGTCATACTATGGGAAGTTAAATGATGACATATTGTATCCAACTATTTTAAACTCTGTTAATCTGGTTTAATAATCCACTGGGTCAAATCCATAAATTTGTCT